>JAUMHR010000059.1:13560225-13565225 GCA_032361145.1 Enteromius fasciolatus | reverse complement strand
TTGACAAATACAATTTGTAGTTTTAGTTCAATTCAATCTAATGGTAGTTAGGAGTTTGATTTTTCATTACTGCATTCTCTCCTTATTTTATTTTATTTTTTTATTTCTTTTTTTCTTCTTTCTTTTGGTACCACCTCACCCTGTTCCTAACCCTGTGTGTGTGACTCTCCTAAGACTCCATAGCTAATAAACCTCAAGTTATTTCTAAAGACTGCATTGTGTTTTTTGGGGCGGGGGCGAAGATGCTGCATGTGATGACTGGCTGAATAATGAAATGTATCTTCTGAATAGGGCCAGTATCACACACACTAGCAGTGTTCATTTATCTAATTACGCCTGGTGAAGTGGTGTGTGTGAAATGCTGGCACTCATGATGTCCACAAACTAAATTATATAATTCATTGTTTGTGTAAAACACAGCTTCTCAAAGAAAAAAGTGCAGCGTGTTGTTGCACACGATGACGTTATCCTGGCAAAATAATAAAAAATGTGATCATGCACCACCAAACCAGTCATAAGGATAGGTTTTTTTTTTATCAAATATGAATGAATAAGCTTTCTATTGATGAGTGGTTTGTTAGAATAGGACCATATTTGGCAGAAATGGCACTATTTGTAAATCTAGAATCTGCGGGTGACAAAAAAAACAAAATATTGAGAGAATCATCTTTTAAAGTTGTCCAAATTAAGTCTTCAGCAGTCTTTAATCAAAATATTTATGGTAGGAAATTTATAAAATATCTTCATTCAACATTTTAACTCATTCATTCAGCGCTTTATTAATATCCTATAGATTTTTGGAATAAAAGAAAAATTGATAATTTTGACTCGCTACTTATGACTGGTTTTGTGCCTCAGGGTCACAAAACTCAAAATTGACCTTACATTAAAAAATGTAAAAAAAAAAAATCAATTTTTGTTATTTTAATACAGTGGTTTCGCAGTGTGTTTATCTGGCCTTTAGGACAGATATTATTTGATTACATTGTGGTTTACTTTATTGACAGGATTGTAAAATAGAAATGTAACCAAATGTTCCAGTGATTTAAAGCGAGCTTTCTGTGATGATGAGGGGAGATGGGAACATACTGTTTTCAGGAGGCTGTAAATAAGCACGTTTGCAAACTCGGTCACAATTGTAAAAGCAGTGTCCAGAATTAAACATTTCCATGCGTTTACAGCACAGTTATACATGTTTTGACACGCTGCCATTGTTTTTTAACGAAGAGGCTTGGAAAGTCGGTCCTCCGAGATCTCATTAGCTATTTCAATTAGCGAACGGCATGGAAGGTAGGTTACGGGACTCGGTGGCCCCTGGGATGCCGACGGATGCCAGGAAGGAGCAATTAGGCCTCGCCGAGGAGACGGAGTGACCCACTAATTCAACTAAAACACACATAGACTCGATCCAGGGATGGCGAGTGTGGAAAAGTGTGCGTTAGCTTGTAGACGCGTTTACTATCCAGATGTCTGGAGACCAATTTGCGGAATGTTGAATTTTAGGTCTTCAGTGTGTCTAGCAAGTGAACAAACACAACTGAGAAGATTAGCCAATTCTGTGAGGTTCTTTGTTAAACTGGTTTTGTCTATCGCCAAAGCTGTGTGAAATCGTAGGCTAGTTGCTAATTCCAAATTAAGCTAACTTACATGACAAAAATTGTAGTTACTAACATAATCCATTACATTAGACATAATTAGGCTACTTTTCTGATTACTTTTGACCTAGTAGCCAAGTTAAAAAAGAAAAAAGAAAGGTACACTTCCATAATGTACTTGAAGTGCACTAATTTTGTACTTAATAGCTTAATTTTTATACTTGCGTATATGCTTAATACTTAAAATGATACTTTAGTACTTCTTAAGATTACCCTACATCAACTAAGTGTACTGAACTATGCTACTTATTAGCCTACACCTGAACCCATCTTTCATATTTGTCCACTGACGACTACTAACCAAATAGGCCTATTCACGGTGTCCCATAATAGCACACTTGTAAGATCTTATAAGTTTACCTTAATTTTTAGTAAAAATAGAGCACTTCAAAGTACATTATTTAAGTGTAGGCCTACTTTATTTACCTCAGAGGTTAGAAACTTGTACCATATTGATATAAAAATACAAAGGAAATTATATTCCTTTTGTTGTAATTAACAGCATAAAGTGCATTAACATTACATCGAACTGCAGGGGGTTTGTGAGTTATTACATCATAAAAATGTCAATTTGAGCTAAATCGTAGTAAAATAACATTAGTCAAAACACTAAAATGTATGTTTTATTTATTTATCTACATGCCATTTCACCATTAACCAATGTCAGAGAACTGGAAGACTTTCTGAGTAAGAAAGGAACATTGAAAAGAAAAGTAGAATTGGGGAGAATCAGTACATTCTGAAACAAATCATGTAGATCAATAAAAAGTAGTCTGATTGATTTTGTCTGGCTATTACGCAGCATATATTTACACAACATTTGGAGCAGAGCAGCCCTAACTGTGTAAGGATGCCTTAGGATTTCTCATTTGGGTCCACTCTCAAGGAAACTGCTGAAGCCCGTAATTATGAGATGACCAGGCCAGTTCAGTTGTGGATGTTGTGGTGAGTAAAAAATGATTTCCAGACTAAGGGACATTTGGCAAGAAACACTTGAGGTGCGAGGATTGGCTTTAGTAGCAGTCACTAGTCATAAAATTAGTTATAAAATTGGCTCCTTGGATTAGTTTTGTGGGTAGCTATACAGTAGTTATGGGATCCAGTGATGGTATCAGATGATAAAACACTGATTTTTGAACTGTCTCATAATGTTTGTGTTTACTTCCACACAGCAGTAACACAGTACATAACAAGAAAACAAAAACAAGAAATTAGGCTATGTTTTTTCATTTATTTCATATATGAATATCAGAATCTGCAGCTATGTAATATCAGAAATAAATGTGTCAGATATGAAGGGAAATTGACAAGTGATTAAGCTTTGAACACGACCAGCTATGAATAAATGAATTGCCTGAACGCACATACATAGGCTACATACATACATAAATGTGTGTACTGATAGATATTTACTTAGCCTACCTACTTACTCTTTCAGGAGATCCAATAAGATCCAATTGAATTGTGTTCTTTTTTTGTTTTGACATGAAAAATTGATATTTCGGACACCGCCCTCTAGTGGCGGGTATACATGTCATATCAGTCGAGCTAAACGCGTTCTGCCAGTAGATGGCGCTATTGTCTTCAGTCATTTTGCAAGGCACTTGCTTTTATTTACTGAAGCCCAATATGTAGAGGAAACCGGGGCAAGTTGTCACACACTCTCGGGAATGTTTCTCAGGGTAGGTTTGTTTTGTTCATTTCTATTTCTGTATAGACGCAAACCTGAAATTCTTGGCTTCAAAAAACATTTGAAAATTTTCACCATTGTGGCCCAAAATTAAATCTCGTATGATGTCACGGGGTAAGTTGTCACAGTAGTCAGTTCAGGTTTATGTCGTATGTGTTCATTTTAATTAATTAATTAATGATTAAACCAGATTACGTCTTTATTATGTTTGTTGTTGCTGTTGCAAATGCCATAACTAAAACAATTAACTCCTCGAGCAGAGAAACTGGTCATCTGTGTTCATTGAAATTAGCTAAAATCCCTCAGTGCAGTGTAATGTATTCATATGGATTGTGGCATCAGTGTTTGTGCTCAGCGGGCCGTGTGCACTGATGAAATCCTGCTTGTCTGGATCTGCTGTCACTCCACATTCACTCATGTGATTTCATTCATTCGTGTGCAATCCTGTACACACCTTCAATTACAGTGAAAAAATATATCAGGGGCAAAGTGTGACTGCGATTACTTTATCACAGTCACAGACAGCTGAAACTTTCTTTCAGTTTTATCCTGAACTTAAAAAGCGTATGATCAACATTTCTATTACATTAGTTTCTCTAAAATCATCAGAGCTACAATAAAATGGCAGTTGTGACAGACCTTATGTAAATGTTGTGTTTGACGCCGAACACAATTGCTTCATATTTTTATTTATTTATTTATTTTTATTGTTCTAATTTAGGTCAGTTATGTCCCTAGTCATTACTCATCATCATTTCACCCGTTTCAGACTCTTTTTTTACATAAACGTATTTGTTTTAATCAATAATGAACGTCAATAATGCTTAATAATTCTTAAATTATTTAAATTGTTATTTTTGATTACTTTAGGTATATACAGATCAAAAGTGTGGGGTTTGTCATTTATCATTCCTATATTATGGATATATAAATACACACATACAGTATATATTTTGAAAATGTTTACATTTATATATATTCATATTTTATATATATAAACACATGTTGTTGTATTCATATCTAACATTCAAATATATTTATTATGTAAACATAAACATATTTTATTTAGTGCTTTTTTATTTCTGCTCACCGTGAGACTTCTTTTAAAAGCATTAAAAAACTGTAATGACCTCAAACTTTTGAACATTAGTGTTTATAGAGAATAAGTACATTATATACAAAGTGAGGTAGCAATAGCAAAAACACATGACACATAAATAGAGCACTAAAAAACCATGTCATGTCACATTATGCAACTTTCCCAAGCGCTCACTTCCTGCTGGACATGAAACTTTACGTTACGTGACGTCACTTCATTCATTATCAGTCTCCTGTGAGATACTTTGAGAGATGCTTTAGTTAAGATGAATCAGTGTCTCCATATTCTTCCAGTCAGTCTCTCTTCAGCTGATGGAGCTCTTCCGTGATCTGTTGGGTTCATCGATAAGCTGCGTCGCTGCAAAAGTCAAGCTTAAATCTTCTGCTGCTGCCATCTTTCTGAAGGGGAAAACCTCTCTGGTAAAGCGGCTCACTAAACACGGCATCTGCTTCTTGCCGCCCAACTTTTTCCCTCTGGATTCAAAGTTGTAGGCCACCTGGTAGTTTATTCGAGTCAGGAGTCTTGTGATCTCCAGATCTGGACCTCCTTCATCTTC
>JAUMHR010000059.1:13519341-13530361 GCA_032361145.1 Enteromius fasciolatus | reverse complement strand
GTGTGTGTGTGTGTGTGTGTGTGTGTGTGTTAAACGTGTGTAATGTAAAAGGTGGCATGAAAGTTTAGCAGACCTCCGGTTGCATGTTTTAATCTTTTGCGCATGCAGAGAGGACGTCTCTTCTGCTGTTGTACTCTTCATTTCTGCTATGCTTACAGACGCTCGTCTCCAATCCGAGGTTCGATACACATCTGACTCCTCTCTTCCCTGCCTCCCATTTGCAAACTTTTTTTAATACAAAAAAAGTAGATGATTTCTTCTAGATAGACTTCGTGGTGCAACAAGGAAAAACGCATCATGAAATGTTTCATGTAGAATGCAACAGTTGTTGAATTTGTTTATGTCATGTACTGCTTTTTTTTGTCAGAGGGCTTTTGTTTTGTTTTTCTGAAGTAGATGTACATCTAATCAAATGCCAAATAAATTGTACCATAAAGGACGACCGTGTTTGTGTCCCTTTCGTTTTAGATGTCGATGGTGGGTTTGAGATCTCACAACGCGTGTTACTTCATTCTTTTGAGCGTGATCCAGAACGACTCCTTCTCAGAGATTTCCCTGTCTGACGTGGAAATCCATCGCTCTTAAATGTCAGGAGAGCCAAAGGGGGATCCCCAATGTAAGGAAGCACTCAGTTCTCTGATGTAAAAGCCGTTCTTCAAGCCCCCTGGGAATTTTGGTTTCTTGAGAGATTAGACATTGTTGCGAGATTCCCAAATAAAGGACTTACTGTTTCACAATTGTGACGCGATGCATTGTCTTGCATATTGTATATAGTTGGGGCCAAATGTTTTTAGATGTTTTAAAGTCTTTGCCATCTTTTAAGAGCACTAATATGTAAAATATGCTGTGACAAGCCTCGGTTAGACTAACAAAGTATGTGTAGCAAGGTTTTTTAGAGTGAATGAAAAAACAAGGAAAAAGAATAAAGCATGTTAGAGTTAGAGAGTATTGTTTTATAACAAATAAAACACAAGCACAAGTGAATAGAATAGAAAAAGAGAATGCTAGTGTTAGAAGATCCAGGGTTTTTTTTAATAAAAAAAGGCAGTAGTGCAAGTGTTAGAGGGTCAGGTTTAAAAACGTACAAATATTTAATAATTGCATTTATATATATAATTTTGGGGTCAGTAAGATATTTGAAAGCTGTTCCTTCTGCTCATCAAGGCTGCATTTATTAGATTAAAAATTCAAACTGTAATATTATTTCGATTTAAAATAACTGTTTTCTGTCTGAATATATTTTAAAATGTAATTAAGCCTCATTGCTCCAGTCTTCAGAGTCACATGATGCTTTCAGAAATCATTCTAGTATGCTGATTTATTACTAGAATGTTGGAAACAGTTGTGCAGGCAAATATATTTTTTCTTCTTCTCAGGATTCTTTGATGAATAACAAGTAAAAAAACACTTTTTTTTTTAAACAAATATAAAACATTTCTAAAATGTAAATCTATGCTGTTACTTTGATCATTTAACAGATCCTTGGCTAATAATAAAACATTTTAATATAGTTATAATATTTATTAATAATAGTAAATGTTGTTAAACATTTGCTAAACATTTCTTTTGCATTATTTTATATGCTTTTGATGCATTTTAAAAATGCATACATAAAGCATTTAAAAAAAATGATGTCCCTGCTTTGTTTGTGCATATATTCAGTGTTCGTTCTCTGGTTCCTCGTTCAACAAAAGTGATTTGTGTGAGACTGTGGACGAGCGCAGCGGCTGCGACACGCTCAAATGAGCACAGTTCGAGAAAAAAAAACCTGCCATTCTACCTCCATTCAACAAGATCACTACTTAAACCCCCGTTTGCTTTGCATTGAGTATCTTTTGTGGCGGGAACCCTTCGAGAGCACGATGTTTCTTCTGATGCTGGTGTTGTCTGTGGTTTCATTGGCACACAGTGATGATGATGGTGAGTGACGGATGATTCATTCATACATTCACTGAGCAAAACCTTTCCAAAGATTCTGTTCATTTTAGGTTTTGAGGAATTAAGTTCAATGCCTAAAATTAGTGACTTGATTTTTTTAAACCTTTGTGACCCTCAGATTTCTGCTATGACGAGGAGCACTGTGGTGAGTTCTTGTTCTTTGTCATGTTCAAATGTTTTCATGATGTAAAACAACATTAACCTGTTCTTGGTAGATCCATATGCATGGGGGGATAACTACCCCTCTTGCCATCCTCTTCTGGAGAGCCATCACTCCCCCATCAACCTGGACCATCCGCTAATGAAGAACCAATCTTTAGACTCTCTGCACCTGGAAGGGTTTAATTTGACTCATAAAGGTCAATGGTGGCTGACAAATCAGGGTCACTCTGGTAAGTGACTGTTGACCTTTAAAAAGGTATTTAAGACACTTTTATCCAAATCGTCAACCCAAAATGATAATTCTGTCATTAGTTATTCACCTTAACGTTGTAAGACCATCTGTCAGACAGCTCTCTGATTTCATCAAAGATATCTTTACGGGTTTGACATGAGGGTGGGTAATTAATGACGGCATTTTTATTTTGGTGTGAATAACCAATTTAACTGAAGTGCTGGAATTGTCTCTGTGTGTAGTTGTGCTGGAGTTGGGTAACGGTATGCAGGTGAGCGGCGGAGGGCTTCCTGGGACGTACCGCACCATCCAGCTGCATTTCCATTGGGGAAGTGTGTCTTCAAATGGTTCTGAGCACACCTTGGACCACCTGAGATTTCCTATGGAGGTTTGGGGCTTCACGTTGTCCTCATGTGCTGTTTATGATGTTTATGCTTTTTGTAATATTTGTCCATGTTTGCACACAGATGCACATAGTCAACATCAAATCCACGCATCCAAACTTGACGTCCGCGCTTGAAGACCCAACTGGCCTTGCTGTGCTTGGAGTCTTTGTTGATGTAAGACATTGTTTTATCTGAAGCAGTAGTATGTCTTGATACTATAGGTTTGGATTTGATCGTTATCGCTCTATCACAGGTGATGTATTTGCACAATGAAAACTTCCAGTCCATCTCAAATGCACTTCCTTCAGTCGCCTACAAAGGTTAGTTGAGTTGACTTAGATTAACGCAAGTCTTGTTCCACAACGAAATAAAAAAGTTTCACAATTCTGACATATTCACACATTCAGGACATATTTACATGCATACATTTAAGATTTTAATAAGATTTATATTTTACATAAATGTTATATATATATATTACATGAACTATATATATATATACATACATAAAAATATATATATAATTTTTTTCCCTTTTTGTGTGTGTGTGTGTGTGTGTGTTTATATATTATGTAAACAAATACCTTTTGGATGTGATTATTTGAATTAACAGTCTTTGTTGGTATGCATTTATTTTTCTGAATTGCGAGATATAAACGTAGCTAAACTTAGCAAGGCGTAAATGTAAAAATTTAAAATTCCAGAACTGTGAAATTTGAATTTAGAATTCAGATTTTTTTAAAAATCTGAATTGAGAGATATTGATTAGAACTGCAATGGGAAAAGTTCCCATTATTAAAAGTCTGAATTGTGACATGAACATTCACAATAAGCTTTTTTCAACTTTTTGAATAGAAAATATACAAGAAGAAGAATGTGTATGTCTCAATATAAGTAAATCTAAATCTTTTCATTTTCTTGTAGGACAAACAAAATCAGTCAGACCATTTCCTTTGATGAATCTGTTACCTGAGAACAACCTAACGCAGTATTACCGTTATCACGGCAGCCTCACAACGCCGCCGTGTTCACAGGTGGTTTTGTGGACCGTATATGAGGTGCCCATCTATATATCATGGGCTCAGGTAAGACGTACGAAATAGACAAGAATATGAACACAAGTGCTTCTAGGTACACTAACTTTTTGTGGGTGTGTGTGGAAGTGTTTTTTTAATGCAACACAATTTTCATTGTTGCTGCAAGGGGGCGCTATAGTGGTATTAGTATAAACATTATTCTTTTATGATTATGGCAAAGCAGCGGTTTAAAGGGAATCTTGCCAAATTAAAGGTTACACGTAACAGTCGATATGTTAGTATTTTGCAAAATATACGTTAAATATATTTGTGATATGGCGGCTTGCAATTGCAACACACACTTGCAATTCGCATTTGCTAAACTGCGCAGATTGTATTGTTTGCAGACCTTAAATTTAGATTTACGCAATTGTACAAATGTATTATTTTTTTCCATTTGCGTTCTTTTGACAGTTCGAGCTGTTTGTAAAAGGGATATATTCCACGGAGGAATTAGCCGATCAACCGGTTCACCTACAGAACAACTACAGACACATCCATCCAACCTACGGCCGGCCTGTGTACGCATCCAAAGATGCTAAGATGCTCACCAATGGAGCTTCCCCTCTTGCCATTTTCAATCTTTTTAATGTTCTTTTATTTTTTGGACTTTTCAACATTTAGCTTTTTGCATATTGCAGAACCACAGTATTAAACGTCCACTTCAAAAACTACTCAGAAAGTATCACTAGTCACTGGTAGCCACTAGTAACCATAACGATAACGTTTTTATAAGCACCCTGCAGTAATGTGTCTGTCACTTTAAATGCCGCATCTATTTAAAAATGGTGGATTATGATTGGCTGGAAAAAAGCGACTATTTTAAACGTGTAATTATTAAAGGGCCGTTCACACTAATAACGATAACAGCATTCACAATAACGCACGGTTCAGTTGTGTTATGTCGTCTGCCGCTTTAAATGGATTTTGATTAGATGTCATTTATTTATCGTTCTGGGTTGATTCCAATGATAACGTTTCTCTGTCGTTATCGTTAATTGTTTTGGTCGTTATTCTCCCAGCATTAGAATTAACCTTTTCCAGTTTTCGTTCTTGCTGTGAACGGGTCCTTAAATTGAATTATAATTCATTGTAATCCACCAAGAACAACTGTGCTAAATTATTTGTATGCAGAAAAGTATTGTAGTTTCAAATTTGATTACACATCTACAACAACCCCATTGAGTTTTTCAGTCAGACTGATATCCCAATTTATGTATTTCCCCATACTAAACTTGATCACTCAAGGCCTTTTCCCCCCCAGTCATACACAAAAGCTACTTTAAAATGATACTATACAGTAGAAAGATAAAGCTGAATAAAGTTTAAAGGGAGTTTATGACCATATAAAAGTATGTACACTTATGTAGATATAGCTTGAAGATATTCTGTGAAAATACAAACTTACCTCAGGAGGCAAACTTTTTGATGTGTAATAAATAGCTAAGCTATCAATAGTTTGACTCAAGTGTAAAGTGTTCTTTTACAAATTATAAAGTGTTGAAATAAAAAAGACATTGTTATCGGTGTGTTTTGTCTATTTTGACACACAAGCGTTTTGTTGTAGTGCTCATACCCTTCACGTCCTGTTACTGACACTGGGGGCACTGCTCACTCACACAAAGAGCCCTTGTTTCCCTCTCTTTCGAGGTTACTAGGTTTGCTAATCTGGGCAGTGAGGTCATTCCGCTGCTCGCTGACAGAGCAGTCTCTATTTCAGCCTGATGTTCTGAAGTGGACCTCATCAACCACTTCTTACCTATAAATCATTGTACTTCAGCCTAAGTGGTAACAATTTCTACGATAATGTAATATAACAAGAAACATGAGTTGTTTCTTACGTAAACTGCATTTTTACGTTTTTTTTTGTATTATATTTTATTCGCTAGACGGACTTTCTTTCGTAAACCATTCATTTTAACTTTTCCCACTGAACAAACGTCTTTGTCAGACGTTGAAATGACGTCCCCTGACAAGCTAGAATGAAAGTTATGACGTCTTTTTATGACATCTTTTTTGATTGTTTATTTGGCCCAGAATCAGTATAAACAATGTCTAAAATTAGTCTGCAGTTGATGTTATACAACGTTGAACGTAAGTCCACAATGAGCACATTTTAACTAAATTTGAACCATTTAGAGACATATGTATATCAATACTGGACGTCCAAAAGACGTCATAAAAACGTTCATTCTGACTTGGCAGGGGACGTCATTTCAACGTCTGACAAAGACGTTTGTTCAGTGGGTTTCTGAAAACCACGTTCAAGTTAACGGCCCCTAAAGTAAATATTGTAATTATATGTAAATGTTACAAATATTTATAGCATGATATGCATGCTATAAATATTTGTAACATTTACATATAATTACAATATATTAATATATATATGATATACTAACGATTAAGGAATCTATTTACGTTTTCGGTGAACCATGCAAATAGAACTAGGGGTAACACTTTAGAATGTAACACTTGTTAACTATTAACTACAACTTTTCCCTAAAAAAATTCTTAATTTGCTGCTTATTAATAGTAAGGTAAGCTGTTTTGGGGTAGGATTAGGAATATAGAATAAGGCATCAATATGTGCTTGATTAGCACTAATAAATGGCTAGTATTCTAGAAATATGCATGCTAATAAGCAACTAATAGGTGTAAGCCTAAAATAAAGTGTTACTGAATGCCACAAATGATAGCTGAAAGTCTTTACTAACAATCAAGGGTAAACATATAATTAGAACTATGAGTAATGTGAGGCAATATGCAGGGCAGATGGTGAGACCCCAGTGTGCTCTTGACCTCCTACTGACAAAAATATGTGGTTATTAATCGTAATTAAACTCACATTCAGAATCCTGCTCCTGCTAGCTCTGAACACATGAGCTCATCCGCAGAAAGTATTCAAATTAATAAACATTTACATAAACGTGACGCATGATTTAAAAGATTAGCACCAAGACGAGGCAGTTGAAAAAAAAATCCTTTATTTTTCCATGATCTTTTTTCCATACATTTGTGGTATAATAAATAGACAGGGACTAAAGGTCGATTTTACCAATGTCCCTTGCCATTTCTCAATGATAATGCTTTTCCCCCACACTGCAAACAATTTTTCATAGAATTTACAACCAAAAATAAAAAATAAAGCTTGACACAAGCTGAAAATACTGCCACCAGCTCTCTGTACTCGCTGTCAGATAGACCTTTCTGAGCCGTGACGCTGTAGCAAATCCTCAGGAACAAAAATATATATATATTTATATTTATATATTCACAGTTAAAGTATTTACACATAAGAATCCAAAGGAAAACGGGCAGAAAAAAAGACGTTTCTACAAGAAACAATCTTTCAAAAGGAAGTACAAATCTGTTTTATGTACACAATGCATAATTTTCTTTAAATTACCTATTCAACCCCTTTTTCATATAATGATCCCTGAAAAATATTCATTTTAAATACTCAATTTTTCGCTCATAAAAGCAGAACGATGCATCATCACTCCCCATCGTGATTTAAAAAGCCTCATTCCTCTATACAAACTATTATTATCCTGTACAATATAAACATATTTAAA
The DNA here is from genome assembly GCA_032361145.1 of Enteromius fasciolatus. Lineage (NCBI taxonomy): Eukaryota > Metazoa > Chordata > Actinopteri > Cypriniformes > Cyprinidae > Enteromius > Enteromius fasciolatus. The sequence continues at coordinate 13,522,989 of JAUMHR010000059.1, read as the reverse complement.
AAAAAAAAAAAAAGCAAAAAAGCTGGGAGACCTTACCCTGTGAGTGAACTAACGTAAATGACACGTTTCATAGCTTGGTCTTGTGAGTGCCATTTGGCTTGAGGGGGGTTGGAAGCCTCTAGTGCATTTATAAACATAACCAAATCACAGAGAAAAGCAAGTGACCACGCTGCCGTGCTGCTTACAAAGGGAAATTTGGCTGAATGAGGCTGTGATAGCTTTATGATGATTAAATACTGAGGAAAAATGTGGAAGGACCTCAATAGGGTCGCCCAAAGTACCAGTGAACTTACGTCATCCGTACAAACACACACACACACACACACACACATACACACAGAGGAAGAGACAAGTGGAAGAAGGTTTGCCTTTGGAGTTGTGACACATCAAAGTACAAATTTGGCACTGTATTTCACTTGTACTTGATTTTCTAGGTCCACTGCTGATGTTCTCGGGTCGATGGACCTAATACTCCAGGGTCTGATATCCTAAACACCGGTGCATCTACTTACTCGGTTAGATTTATTAGTGGAATTGGTGCCTGGGCAAGCTTTTTGAGAAGTATCAGTGCTGTGCACCAGTTACTGCACTCACAACTCATAATACTATGAAAACCCATGCTGAAACCAGTGCAGGTGGATTTTTGCATCTTAAAGTGAACTGGTGGAGAAAATTAGGGACATGCGTTTGCAGGATAGCAGCATCATATTGGTGAGATTCGCTCCGTAACAGGAAATTCAGCACTAGTTATTGAATATGCATGAAGCAGATTCATGCATGTTAACCTGCTAAAATAGTGAGCTGACATTGACAAACGCACAGTTAATACTAAGCTGTACAGCTTTAAAGTGGAATCTGAATCTTCTTTACACCTTATAAAAGCTAGAGGGCAGCAAACACGCTCAAATCCAGAGATCACAGAGGCGGTTGTAAAAATGCCTTGAATAAATGAAAGAATAAAGTGTAGTGTATTGTTGGTTTTGCTTTTGATCCTTTAAAAAAAGGTCCAGTCTGTAGGTGCCACATGCAGCGCTGACTGAAAAAAATCGTAGGAGCGTTTCGCTTTGTGTAAATTTGCCTGAGCTGTGGATCTTTTCTACTGATTTGTTTTGTGGCCGGACGCAGGTGTGCTTTTGTTGAATGTTCTGCAAATTGAAGACAATTGACCCACAGTGAAGTCCGACAATAAACTAAATTTCACACAAGTCAGGCTGCAAGGACAAGGACAAAAAAACCTGACCAAAGCTTTTCAGAATTTGAATTTTGTGCGTGTGTTACAGATGTGAGCAGCTTAAAGTGTTTTCGGGTACGAGTTCAGGGACGGGGAGGTCTCTCCGTAAACCAAACCGCAGAGGAAAAGGGGATTGACGAGGAGCAGGAGCTCCACGACAAAGACAAACTGTGCCAAATGGGCAGACGACAAAGTGAGTGCCCAAACATGTAATCCAGTTCCAAAGAGGTCAATCGAAGAGTGATAGAAAACTCATTTTTTTATGCTTGAAAGAGCACCTGTAATTCGTAAACAATCATGAAAAAGTACAAAAACGAAGTCCCAGACACTTAGCTGCACGATATAACCAGTGGATGCGTTGGATTTCACCCACTGTTTCCTCTGTAGATCCAGAAGATGGGGCGTCTGGGCTTGTTGTTGGGCAGTGCATGTTTTTTTAAGAAAGTCCTCACCTATCTGTAGAGGTTAGTTCAAGGTTCCCCTGCAGTTCTCGGCGCCACAGAGGCACGGTATCTTTTCGTCCTCGATGGGGAACTTGTAGTCGTAGGTGATCTCCTCATTAACATTTATTGGCTGCCGGGAGTAGATGACAATCTTTTTCTGCGACTCCACAGTGATGACCTTGGCATAACAGTTTGGCTGCAAAACACAAAGTAGAAGATGATCAATAGGGTTTTTGCCTTCAAAATGACCTTTTGTTCACACAGCGTACAAGCAAACTCACATTGCAACTGTGATTGATGAAGCGGGCGAAGTTGCCACATTTGGTTGCGTCTATTATGGTATCGTGATCCACACGGAACATGTAGCTACTGCCGATGCCTTCCTCCTCGTAGCGCTTCTCTCGCATGTCTGCGATAACCTGCAGATGGAAATAAAACCGTTACAAACAGACTGGCCAACAAGCAAGGGATGCTGAAAGATAGGTTGGCTTCACGCTCACCTGTCGGATATTCTGGCCGACATATTCGATAACCATCTCATCAGCAGCAATAGGTTCCATGGCGAACAATCCCCAGTCGTGAATGTGACTTCTACAGAACCGGATCTTCTTTTTACGGAACTGCAGAGAGGTTGTGACTCGTTAGATTTTGGCTTGGCTCATATTTTGATTGGGCACATTTTGCGAGATATAAATAGTTGTGTTTCACTTGTCGTACCTTGAGCTGGTTGAATTTGAGGAGGTCACTGTCGCAGCTGAAGGACGACAGAAGGCGGCGCTGTTCTGACCGCCGCTCTGAACCTGCCCTAGTGGACACTTGGGGCTGTGCTGGAATACTCTTTCCCTGTGAGAAAGCACACACAAACACAATCCACATCAGGACCTTCAGCAATTCAGCTTAATGAAGCATCGACCATGAGTAAACTCCAGTATTTTATCACTGCGGCCCACCTGAGTGTCCACATCAGGCTCTTCGGACTGCAAGCGTGAGCTATTCAGGTACTTCATTTTGTCTTTCTTGTCGATTTTGTAGTAGCCCTCGCTGCGGGCACAGCCGGTGACATGGTCACGTATACCGTCTTCTTTCCTCTTCTTCTTCAGCCCTGATGTGCTGCCCATGTTGGTAGGTTCAGAGGAGTCAAGGAGTCTTATTCATGAACAGATAGATCTCCACATAACAGGATTGCAAATGCTAGCAATTCATTTTAGTGGACATTGTAATTTTGTTGAAATATGAGAGTCCCAAACATGTGAATACTGGGGGTTCTACTTGAATTGTTCAACATCAACTGATAAACTATTTAGTTCTGCTAGTTTGTGAATCTTTAGTGGAACTTTAGGTTCCAAGTGAACCGTACCATTACCAAAAGGAGACATATTAACTACCTGCGTCACTGAACTTGTGACACAAGACACAACCGGCCTGCTAGGTAAGCACAGCCATTAAAGGATCTCAACTGTTTTGAACGAGTGCACCTAAAAATGGCTGTGTCTTTGTCTGTTGAGGAAGCACTTATGTCGTCTGGGGTCCAGATTTTGTGAGTCAAAAAAACATGCATAAACAAAACCAAATTAAACCCTGCAGTTCAGGACGATACACTGCTGTGTAAAGACACAAAACTATCGGTCTGTGCAAAAAAACCTTAAGGTCTCGTTAACTGAAGGAGGGAACGGAGACGTTACATCATTGACTGACGCCATGGGGTCAATAATGTAACGTCATAGAGACTGATTGAAAGGAAACCGTATTTATTTTGTTTTTTACCTCTGATTTGCCAGAATGTCTGAACTGTCCTGAGTGTGTTCACATCAGCAGGAGCATAACGCATCTTCTTCTACAGTGGATTGCAAACTTATAAGAGTCCTTTCTCTCAAATGGACCATTGACTCAATTAGAAGTGTCAACACACTCAGTACAGTTGGACATTGCAGTGTATCAGAGGTAAAATAAATACATATACATATATATATATAT
>JAUMHR010000059.1:13504688-13515743 GCA_032361145.1 Enteromius fasciolatus | reverse complement strand
GTCATTTAAAAGGAATATTATTTATGAACGATACCCATTAAATTGACAGTGATTTTGTATCTGTCATGACTTAAACAGCTTAAAAACCAAATTTGCCGCATTTGTTATTATTCATTTCCAGAAGTATTTACATATTTAGGTATAGGTATCATGTAACATTTAAAACAGCCCTGTGCTTGTTGAATGGCGCTTACCTTAGCCGAACGCTCCTGTTTCTCCCACCACTCATCAAATACCCTGAAGGCCACCGTCTCCACCATCTTTCGCTCGAGATCTCTTTTCATGATGGCCTTAAGCTCCTTGACGACAACCTTAAGAACTCCATCCACAGTGGCTTTGTGTGGGTCTTCCTTCTCAGGCTCATAGCCTGGAGGGGGAACAGCAGGGTTGAACTTGGGCATGCTGGGTAGGGGCCAGGGTTGCCCATGACCCACAGTGCCTGCAGGTGCACCAACCATAGACAGGGGCGGATACGGGCCCCCAAACTGCATGGCTGCGGCGGCAGCGGCACTGGCGCTTGCAGCAGCCCCGCTAATGAAATGAGGGTAAGGATATGGCCGCTGGCTTTGCGCCATGCGACTTAACATCTGGGTTTGCATCTGGAAGGACATGTGAACGCTGCCCCACTGTGGTAAGGAGCTCATCAGGTCCATCTGCATAATGGGCATCATGCTAGGAGGGTAAGGGTGCAACGGGTGTAGCATCGGATGGGGGCCAGCCAGGTGCGGTACAGTTGGAAGAGGAGGCAGCGGCAGTGGGAACCCAGCCTGTGGATGGGGCAGTGGGGGGAACCCAGGCGGGGGCATGGGCATGGTCTGCATCGGGGACATCGCAGAGTTGACCACAATGTTTTTGGCACAGTCCCCGCTAGTGATCGGTGTGCCAGGCATCTCATCATCTGAAATCTCCATGTCTTCACCTGACGACTGGCCCTGCATTAAAATCAAACAAACATCTGTTGTATTAGAGCAAAAACAAACAGTTTACAAAGCTAAGCTGGTGAACACTATCAATTGGCCTGGTATATTCCCTTTGGTTTAACAACTTTCTTATTTTTTTTCTCATAATAAAGATTCTAAAACATTAACATTAAAAAAAATTCTGGCAGAAGAAGTATTTGACAAAAAAAGTTACATTGTTATTTTAGTATTATTGACATATTTATCAATGTTTTGAAATAGCTTTTTTTTTTTGCATTTATTTTAAAGGCAACATTTGTCATTTTAATTTATGTCCCTTCAAATTTAGTGTTTTGTGTGTGTTTGGTGTGGGATAAATGTATTATTTATCATCAAGTTTATTTAATTCAGTTTCATGTATTATCGTTCACGATTCCAGCTTCAGTGTTTTTTTTTTTTTTCATTTATTTGCAAAGGCAACATTTGTCATTTTAATTTATGTCCTTTAAAATTTAGGTCTTAAAATCTACTATTAAATCTAATATTAAAGTGTTTAATTTACTTGAGTTTCAGTAATTTACCAATTTTTTGTCACAACACTGTGTTTTAAAATTCATTATTGGAAAACAAACAACTTTTGCTGTATTAAAGATGTTAAAACTAGTGTCCAAGATCAGTGCCACTGCAAAAAGGACTAAATCAGATCACCTAGAATATTATTATTATATTGCTCAACAAACTGCATGACTTGTTTACAGCACAAATGATACGGGACTAATTATGCACCAGAAGTACATTTTTAGTATTAATAGTATTAGTGATTTAAATCACTAAGCCTAAGCAATAACAATGAAGTTGTCTTGAAACAATCACTATAAGTAGCTTGAATTTAGGAATCCAAAGACTTTTGAGCCCTAGTTAAATTATGGTTTTGGAGATTTAGTAAGAACAGCACTATCCTGATGGTCCAGCTTTTAAGCAGGAAGTAAAGCACAAAAGTAAGCTAACGGCTGTTCATTGTTTCTCGAGTCGAACCGTGTGTAAGAGGAAGTGAAAGTGTGTTGCACATAGACGGCATTCACAGTAGGATCATATTTCACTGCTTTGCCATACAGAGCTAGGGGCTGTAATGCAAACAAGTTAATTTACAAGAGGGAGCCTTATTAGGCACCGAACATGTGAAAATATTGGGCATCTGCAGCAAGGACATGCATTTTTTCTATGGAAAGCCTATTTGGTAAAGATTAACATGTAGGACTTAAACTGTGCCAGGCTAGCCTTTCTATTTTTCAAGCTGCTGAAATGTCAGAGAGTTGAATTGCAAAATCTCAAGCAAACAAGAAAAAATAAGCAGCGATGCCAAGAACTCTCCTGGCTAGGCCTATGGGTTTAAATAAGCCCTACAAATCATTGCACACTGGAATCTGACTTGAATAAATAAAAAATAAAAAATAAAACATACTTTGAGACTCAGGACATGAAAAAAAAAAAAGATTAAAAAACATGTTCCTGCAGTCTGATTGCACTATTTCTTCTACTACTAAAATGTGAAACAAAAGGGAAAGTAAAGGGCCACTTTAAACGGAAGATGAGTGCGGTTGCCTCTGGGTCCTGAAACCCTCCATACAACTCGTCATTTACAGCAACTCATAATATCATATTTAATACCACATCAAACACCTTTGAGTAGTTAGATACATTACAAACTAATCAAATTATTCCATCTGAACAAAATAGATCAATACTTCAAAAAGGGGACTTTTCAGAAAAACTGTTTGTGCAGCTGCAAACTGAATAAACACTAAACTGAACTGAATAATGACACTGTTGTCTGTTATTTAGAAGTGCTTTCAAGCTAACATGATATATTAACAACTCTGCAACCTTTATACTATTAGTTTTTTTATTACTTTGAGGCGTCTTTGAAACAATCTGTTTCATATAAAACACTATATGAATAACTTTAACTTGACTGCAACGGTCCGCAAAGAGAGATCATATCTCAGGCCTTACCGTGTCCATTTTGTCAACGGGCGTCCGTGGTTCTCCTGCGCCACTTTTACTGTGCATGTTGGAGGGCGACATGGACCTAGAGTTTGTCAACAGGGAAGCAGTACCATGAATGGGTTCGTCATCGTCCGAATCGGGAAGCGGCGTTGGGCTGATGTCCTCCAGGCCGGTGCTTGCAGGCCGTGAGGGCCTCTGAGGTGGAATAGGGGAGAGCTGAGAGGACGAGGAGGAGATCGGACTGCCGTCCATGCGAACCTCGGCATCCGAGTCTCCACGCTCGTTCAAGAAGGGCTTCAGAAGCATTTCTATGCGTGAGTCCAAGCTGTTGCGCTCGGAGTCCTGGGTCGGCGTGGAGTCTTGGGGCTCCGGCATGGAGGGTGGAGGCGTGGCTGGTTGGGTTTCAGGAGCAGGGGGCGGCGGCTCGGGGATTGGCGGTGTTGCAGGCCCATCTCTGACGGGCAAGAAGTCGGTGCTCGGGGGTGGCGGGGCTTGAGGGGGTCTCCTATAATCCATTTCCCGTTGAACAGGTTGGTGGAAGGAGGGCTCTGTGTGAGGGTACACTGGGGGCATTGGGGGCTGATAAGGAGAGTAAGCGTTCTTGATATTTGCACTAGCTGGTGGTGGCGGCGTGTGCGCAAAAGCAGGTGACGGTGGCTCGGGGGGCTGATGTTGCATAAAACTGGGTGGTTGCTCTGCATTGCCACGATGTGCCCCTCCTCCTGAACCGTGGACGTAGTGCCTCTCTGGTCTTCGGTTGTAGGCATCATGGAATTTGGTTTCGTGGCGTCTCGACTTGTAGCCCCCCGAGGATTCAGCACGGTTCGACTGGAACGCCGGAGTGCCCTGTCTGCTGGAGTAGCTGGAGTCCTGAGAGAACGGGGTGCCCGATGAGCGCAGGGTGTGTGGGGTTCCCTGGGACTGGGGAGTATCCTGCCTTAGACTGGAGTAAGCCGTATCCAGGGACAAGGGGGTGCTGGTGCTACCCGGCGTGGCTGTGCCTCCGACTGCAGAAGAGCTGCCTTCGGACAGTCTTCGCAAGGGCTGTGGACACAAAAGCATGACCAGCTTAAACACATTTCAGAATTTCACATCGCCATCATTTTTTAATAAACAAAACCACTGGTTTGGCCTTTTCTAATGGCATTAACAATTAACATGCTAATCAAATACATTGTATAAATATTAGTTAATGTCACTCTCTGTTGTCATGTGGCCTCACTGTGTGATAATGTTCCTAACTGAAGGGGGACTGGTCAAAGTGCATGTTGTAATAGCGTGCAGCTCTCTGCTGGTGGCAGTTATTATGTGCATTTCAGTCGTTGTCCATTTAACCACCTGCTGAACTGATAAACTGGATTAGAGATAAAGAGGTTTCTGCTGGAGAGAGAGAGCATTTATACAATGTGCTGGTGTATTCAAATGATGTGTTAAACAATAGGTTCAAATTAAAATTGATTTACTTGTCATGACACAAGATTATAAAAAGCTCAAAACTCCAGCAGTGTGCAGGGGCAAAATTATTTTTGTACTAAAATGATGTGGTAAATAAAAGATTTAAACATTTTAACACATTCTGACTAAATATTTCAATACTTCACATTACAAAGTTATTAAATGTAGACAAGAGTAATAAACTATAGGTTTTAGAACTACATAATATGAGCATTTGTAGTAATAAAAAACCTTTTGTTTTTGTTCGACTTGATTAAAATGTTTTTGAACCAGTTTAATAAAGTAAATCCAGCCTGCTAAAGCTACATTGATATTGTCTTTCTTCATGCAGCTGTAAATAAAAAATGCCTTTAACTGTTTTTAGTACAATTTTACATGTTTCGATTGTTACTATAATAAATGTCATGTAATAGCATAATTTGGTTTGGTTTTGGTTTTTACCAGCAGGGCTTCGGCCAAGCTGTGTGGAGAAACTTCAAAGGCCTCTTCACCACCAACTGGAAGAGTGAGTGGAGTATAACTTCCATTGATCAGACGCTGTAAGTACCTTTGGCGATTTTCACCTGAACAGATGAGCATGATTAGTGAAATACAATGTGGACCCAAAAGACATGCACATACTTTATCTTAAGGAAAAAAAGAAAGGTGTGCAATTGCAACTTGAATGCATTAAACTATCCAACAACTTTTCATTTCATTTTGTTACATTTTCTGTTTTCAGTTTTAGTACATATTAAGCTTTTGAAGTAAGAACATTAAAAAGATAACAGAAAAAAATAATCTTAATAGAAATATGCTTTTGCCAACTACTATTTTGTAAAATTTTTCAGTACATAGTAAGCATTTGTTGTCACAAAAAGATAACAGAAAAAAAATCTGTGTAAATCTTAATAGAAATGTGCTCTGCCAAATACTATGGTTTATGATAAATATGTTACAACTTAAAATATACATATATATTAATATATACATAGACATCATCTCTATTTACACATCAAGTAAGAAAATGTTAGTATAACGCACGAAATACATGCAATCTCTGTTCATGCCACTGACGATAGCAGATGAAACTGTACTGTCTCTTTAAGAGAGGGGAGACCCAATACTGCTGTCATCCTGCTTTCAGGATCTCACTTTTACAAGGTTAATTACGATTCAGTCTGCTTGTCCTTCAGTAAACAGTCCAAACGATGGCTTTAACATTATCAACATTTCCATTTGTATAACAATTATGTTGTAGTCCTATATATTCCTCCTATATATTCAAAAACACACCGTTTTATTTTAAATACTTATATACATATTTTACTGAGGTTAAACAACTGCTATGTTGTTTCAAACTAGAACTAAAAATCTAATTAACAGTTAAAAAGCATTCGTTTCACGCAAAACGTCAAAGCAAGCATCAGTTAATCCCTCAGCCGCTGACTTGCCGTTTAGTGGTTACCAAGCAACCAACGTAAATTTTCGCACGTGACTTCATGTCACAAACAATTTATTCAAATGCACAGACACAAGTTGTACTTCGGAGTAATTCTGCCAGACGGCACTCCTCCGGTGAAATAAAAGCCGTAAATGTCCAAATGTAATATTTTAACACTTACCTTTAGGGTCCAGCTCCACGTGGATGATGTTGCCCATGACAGACGTGTTGTGCAAGTTCTGAACAGCATCCTTCGCCGCCTTGACGGTTCCGAATACAACTTTAGCAATTCCGAGATGCTTTTTATTCTTCGGATTGTACAAAATTTCCACCTGTTCAATGTCGCCGAACTTCTTGCACATGTCGGTGAGGAATCCCTCTCTGACGTTGTCGTTGAGTTTGGCGAACGTGACCTCCTTTGGAGGCACGCGACCGATGTAACACTCATCGATCTAGGAGGGAAAAAAGCGATTCCTTGAAACGGAACGTTTGTTTGAAGCCACTTAAAACGTGATCTTACATCCTAGACGGTTTGAATGAAAGCACGTGTCTCTAGTACAGCTGAAAGGAGAACGTTAAAAACTTGTATTTGATCTCAAAAGCATGTGTAAAGCGTTAAGTGGACGTCAAACGTCCTGCAGTTGGGCACTTAAGAAAATACACTCAAGACAAACGCACACATGTGTCAGGGGGGTGTGACTGACTGAACTACCTTAAATTTAGGAACCGGGAGATCAGTCTCCTTGTACTTAGTCCACATACGACCCATTCTCGGGTCTCGGACGATGTCCACGGGTGCCATGCCGGGGTTCTGCAAACAAAACAAACACATTTATAAGCACTTTATAGAGTACTTAACAGTCAAACCAGGCACCTGTCACCAGAACGAAGCAGAGCTCGTCTCTCGCTAGTTTAGTGTGAAAACAAGTGGTCAGTCGTGAAAGTTTGGCAACTGTGAAACTCTCTGATGTGCTGTGTCAGGTGTTTACAACGCGACTGATATCATATCCATTCAGCGCCACAATACACGGGTCGATGTATCCGTTGTAACGACTCGTTTCTCTCACCGGCATGCTGAACGTCTGTCCATCGTAGCGATACAGTTTGTGCGATCCCTTTTTCAACGCCGGGTCAATTATCAACTTGTAACTTCTCCAATGATGACTTCGTTTCTCTCCCGAGCTGCAGATAGGATGGCTGTTCTCCATTCCGTTCGCCAAACCTAACGAAGAGATGACAAAAACATAAAGTACGCTTCACTATCCTAACATGGCATATTTGATATTTGCACACAAGCAGTACGTTATAGAAAATGGGGGGTTTGAAGCGATGCCCGAAACAGACATTACAGAGGAAGAAAAAACAGAAAGCTTACTTGAACTCTGTCTTCTACCGTGATCTTCATTTAGCTTATTTCTTTCTCCGGGTCTGGACATTTTGTGCTCGATCGAGTAGTTTAATGTAAAACGGCTAGATCTTCAACGTTTCGCCGATCACATTACATGATTTTAAAGATACTGCCTCCTTTTTGCGAGCCAACACATATTGTGTGCCTCTAGTCTGGGGTTTCTGTCTCTCCCACAATACACCACCATCTCAACCTTCCGGCACATTCGACACGCACTTTCGATTTATTGTTTAAAACGGTTAAAATACAGCGGTGTTTTTAAGCGGCTATTAAAAACCCGTACTAGTGGAGTTATGTTTGATAAACGAGTATGAAGTGAAAATATCTTGAATTACTCGCAGGAAAGCGACCGTTTTGAACGCGTTGAATCTGCGCGATAGATTTACGTGGACGCTAAATACAAGATGGACATGGAGGAGCAACGCTGGGGAAGGTTGTTAAAACTGAATTGGGACACGCGCCGAAAGCCCAAATGATTTGGTTTAGAAACCAACTGCTGTTTTGTTTTTATTTAAACGTTTATTCCGGAATATGTCTCAAGCCTCATGTTCAGAACGTGCCTGTAAAATGAACTTTGACTGGGGTTCGCCTTATGTAAACAACAACAAACAATACAAAATAAAGTGTGGATAGTTGTGTTTAAGCATCTAATGTTAGTTTCCGTCTACTAGATGTGATACATGTCTCAATCCATCCCCAACATTGTTTGATATTCTGCGGTGCTTGGGCAATTGGCTGGTTAACAGCAGTTCCCTCTCTAGCCAATCAGATTGAAGCACCGTGGTAGATTCAGCTATTAGAAGCACAGCCTTCAGTTCTTCCTACAGAGAGCAGAAAGAAGGCTGAATGCAGGCGCAGCCATTTTCTCCTACATTGGGACTCAATGGCCAAAATGGGTTTCCTTTGTTCCTAAAGGGATCTAAATCTTGATTTCATCAGCCTTTTATGGACTATTTAATACATACAGTGTTTCTGTTTACAGGATCTGAGAAGAAGGAAGATGAAATGTTGGATGATATCCCTTTGACATTTTTAAACTTTTTTTTTTCCTCTCTTCCTGGAAACCATCTTTGTCCCAGCAAACTAGGTCATGGCACACCCATATAACAGCATTTTATTCTTTAGTAAAGTGCTACTGAATAAACATTTTGCATTTGATTTATATTATTACTAGACTGTAAAAAGAGAAAGAAAAAACACATGAAAATTACCAACTGCTTTTAAGGCCCTGCCTTGTTCAGGGCCAAGCATTAATCAATAAGTAAGTTTATCTTTATTGTCTTTGCTTATTTAGCTGCAGAATAAATGTTTTATTGCTTATTAAACTGAGGCATTTTATGTAAACTGTCTGAATTTATATTTCTTTTTGGTGCTCCCTAAGTGTCATTAGTTTTGAGCAAAGCTTTGTCTTCAGCACATTCAGTTGCATGCTGTTCTCTCTCTTTTTTTTTTTTTTTTTTTTTAAATATCCATTTAAATTGATTGCTTCTCACATTTCAGCAAACAAGGCAGGCCATAGAGAAAAAGGACGATTGGCCTTTTGCAAAAATGCTGAATCACAGGTATGATTGATAGGGTTTGTGCTTGTTTTAATGCTCATCCTGGTTGCGCCTCACTTTACAGCAGTACTGGTAAAATACACTTATTTATTTTTTAATATATGTAATTAAAATGATGTTTAAAGAATTATGTGGAATTCCCTTTTATTTCATGACTTTTATATTGGGAATAGTGTATTCCTGGTTTTACAATGGAGTGGAAAAACCCTTTTTCAGCTGGTATTTTCAGTAAGTGAACACACTGTATATATCTGACCTTGCGCCAAGGGCACACTTTAATTTCAAAACACTTAGTCAAAACAGCTCACGCTAGAGATAATGTATAAATATGACTCTAAACATACAGAATTACCAAAACACTAACAGAGATATTTACCTTAACATTTTGTTGAAATAATTCTATCAGGCCTAAACGATGAAGAAACAGGAACGTTTTCATTCCCATCTTCGGATCCTTTAACACTGGCTTTAAAGAAGGGGTTGGGTTGCAACGCCTAAAAGGAAGAAAACGACAATAACCATTTTTCTGCCGTCGTTTTTCGACATAATTCACCATTTAACACACCTATCTGCGCAGTCTCCAACGAGTGGAGCTGCTGGAAATCTTGAGGCACTTTTAGATATTGCAATATGCAAACAATCCCTCTCTTTCTCTTCCTGAAGACAGAATGACAAGAGAAATTCACTCGCTCTTCATCATTCAGAAAATCTTTCCGAAGGTAATGGTTTATACGTCGTTATTTGACTTCTTGACATTGGAATATTCTGTCTTGTTTGTCTTAACAGGTAACATTAAAATATTATATTTCAAACTCATTTTAAAAATATAAGTATTGTTTTTTTTTTTTCCAGTGGGGATTTATTATAATAGCCAAAAAATACACAGATAAAGGTGTAAAATCATTATTATAGACACCTCTTATTGCTGACCCATGTCCAAAGCGACCTCAGAAATAGCCTGTTGTTTAATGGCTTCTCTGCTGTTCTCATTTTCAACATGGCGTCTTCACAAGGACATCATTGTGGAAAAGAAAGGCTGCCGCCTGCGCCATTTATGGGCGAGGTTGTCGGTCGCTCTTTCAAGCGATTCTGCCTTTGTACGTGGCAATCATTGCAAACACAACCTGACAAGATTTGTTCAGAGGGGCTTGACGTTAAAAAAAGCGAGGATGTTGCACAAAACTCGCAGTAATATCTCGTGCGTAAAACGCGCCCTCGCCGCCGCTACCCAAAGCGCTGGAAACCCTGTGGCGCAAAACACACAGCAGTAATCTGAGAGCTTGGACGCATGCCACGGGTCCTGGATATGACTGCACCCACCGAACCATTTAAGGTCGGAGAAAGACTCTCAAACACTGTGTGGCATTTCAATCAGCAAGTACAAAGGGAATATCCAGTCCTCTGTGCTCGCTCTCGTCCCCCTTTCAAGAACATTCGGTGCAGTTTATTCGCCAGCCATTCAGAGGATCATTTGACGTGATGCATGCAGGATTGCGCACTACTTAGGTTTCTCAGGTCTTCTGCTGAATATATCACACTGTTGCAACACATACCGGTATGTGGTATGCCGATTGTTGTGTTTTTCACAATTTATGGCTTTGTGATTTTGTATAACTAGTTTATTCCACATCTATATAAATGTGTAGAGAATGGACATATTTATAACCCAAGCATCTCATCATTGGTCATTGTCTTTTGTGTTTTCCTCTCTTTCTGTTCGTTTGGGGCGACGCCAGCTCCAATTTATCAACCAAAATGGTATTGCGCAAGGTATCGCGCCATCTGTCTTTCGCTTCTGTTTTTCTGTAGGATTCACGCTTGTTATTGCATGCACACCAATACGAGTACGTCTCTCTGTCGTAGTCTAAAGCAGGGCTGGTGTCCGAATATTTCAGGAATAAGGACTGAAGACGTGCTGACCACATCGTTTCCTGCCGCCCAAGGCTAAAGTGGGTCATGAGGCCATTTTATGGCACTCGTGTGTTTAATTAGGAAAATCCTCTTTATCTTTGTAACATGCGAACGCAAGCTGTTTCTAACGTCAGGATAGACAGAGGCAGAAAAGATCTCAGTCGACACCAGTTCATCTTCTCCTCCTCTTCTTTTTTTTATTTTTTTATTTATTTTGGTTACCCGATATGCAGACGTGTGCGTAAAGCTTCATTTGAGCTCTGGACAGCTGGAGTGGATCCTCGAAAAATGTTTCGCCATTAACCATATAAACTGTGCTAAATTTTGTCTAGGTCTCGAAAGAACGTCCTCGGCGCACTCTTATATGTGCTATTTTGTATATTTCATATTTTT
>JAUMHR010000059.1:13476743-13504588 GCA_032361145.1 Enteromius fasciolatus | reverse complement strand
GCTAAATTTTGTCTAGGTCTCGAAAGAACGTCCTCGGCGCACTCTTATATGTGCTATTTTGTATATTTCATATTTTTGTGGAGACTAAATGATAAAGCGTTTTTTAATGTGTGTAAATTCCCTCTAATGTCAATCTAATCTTCCACAAGAAATCCGAGGAAATACTCAACAGATCCTGGCGACGATTCTCAACTGCATTTCTCACCAAGTAAATTTATCTTGGTAACATTTCACTTGTTATTTTTTGTAGAATTGAGATGATTGTAACATTTAATAATATGGTAAGTATACATACACAGATATGTTGCACTCAAATAACTGCTTTTATATTGCAATAAATATAATGTTTTTAAATCTAAATGTAGTCTTGTGTTTATTACATGTTTTTAATTTCTTCCTCATCTTCGTCTGATTCGCTGTTTCTTCGAAACGAAGCTGGCGGTCTGTTGTAACATTCATTTACATTTTTATTACATTTGGCTGTGTGTGAACTGATTTATAACCGAGCCAAACGGGCCCATATGGCAGAAAACAGGCACATTGCTTTATCTCTGCTGCTGTAGGCCGCTTTCTGTCCTTCGTTAATGGATATTAAGCACCTTTGTTATTTATGGACAGTAAAAATCCATATAAAGTATTTTATGAGAACACAATGGGCTTATATAATGAATTTTCGCCATTTCTTTCCATGGCCGTGTTTGGAAGCAGTGAATGTTCGCAGCTCTGTGAAACAGACGGTCATGATAAGACGCCTCCCATCTGTGAGAAACGAGAGGAGAAAAACAACCTTTTTCTAGTCTCTCATTGGCTGTGACGCTGTGAGGGATTAACTGACACCTATTGGCCATAAATTAAGATACTCACAGGGGCACTGAGGTTTTGCTTTGAAGCTATTAGCTGGTAGTACATGCTTTCGTATATAATGTTGCTTTGTATTAAGAGCATATTTTCATGATAAATGTCACTAAGCAAATTAATATGTTTATTTTTTAGGCTATTCATAAAAATGTTAAGACAAAGTCAA
The DNA here is from genome assembly GCA_032361145.1 of Enteromius fasciolatus. Taxonomy (NCBI): domain Eukaryota; kingdom Metazoa; phylum Chordata; class Actinopteri; order Cypriniformes; family Cyprinidae; genus Enteromius; species Enteromius fasciolatus. Next base: position 13,503,564 of record JAUMHR010000059.1, on the reverse strand, counting down.
CTTAAAATCAAATAAAGAACAGAACAATTTTAAAGGAAGAAAAAGAATCAAGAGACATGAACTTTATTTATATATTTACACTATGCGTTTAACACAGCTGCAATGCTATTTTGAACACAGTCAAATATACACACACACAAATAAAGTGTGAAGATTCGTGACCTTACCAAATTTACCATGGTGTGCAAGACATGATTCACAATCGTATCACAGGTTCATCTCAAAATATCTGTGAACTAAATCATTTGACATTGTAATGCTTTTGTTTTTTAACAATATTTAAGCAAATCATTTTTAAAGATTAAATATTTATTAAATATTTCATATTTAAATATATATAAATATTTAGTAAATTATGTTTCTATACATTTTTCATTTGAACTAAAAAACTAAAAAATCTGAAATAATAATAATAATGCTAATATTAAAATAATAACAACAACAAAGATAAAGACATAAAATTGTAATGAAAACAGGAATTATAAGAGAATTAGAGAATGATAACACTTACAGGTGGGTTAAACTCTTTATTAATACAAATAATAAGACGTTTAGTTATGTAATTGTTATTAGTAACAAAGTCACTCTTATATAATTCACTTAATTATCAACAAATTGCTGATATAATTACTGCAGTTATGTTTTTGTAATATCATCCTAAGCATACCATTCAGAGCTACATCTGTCCCGCTCCACCCTCTGCAGACGGAGAATGTGAGAGGATTTTGAATGAACATGTTAGTTAGGAAGCAAACTCAGCAGGGAGTGTCTTCAGCACCCCGCCTAGTGATGGAGCAGAGTCACACACGTCTGACAGCCTCAGTTACAGTCGCACGCTCTGATCTGCTGGGGTTCCTGAAAACACAGTCACATGGTTTGAAAAGAACAAAAAAGGCAAGAGGAGGAGGAAGCGGAGACCGGATAGCAGCATGCTTACCTGGCAGAGTGTTAGTCTCACGTTATTCTCACCAATGAATTTACCTGACACTTCTGTGCACTTGGGCACCTGTTGGAGGAACTGACTCGGCCGGTGCGGCCCTTGGAAGGACATGACACAGAACGGCTCTGTAGCCGGCAATGGCACTCAAACTGATTCTCTCAAAATTGTGATCGTCGGAGATGGGGGTTGTGGAAAAACATCTCTGCTCATGGTGTACGCAAAAGGAGATTTCCCAGAGGTAAGCTTTTAGATTAAAAGGGCCATTCTATCTGGCTTGACTTCGGACAGGTTAGAGAAATAACCATTTTCAAGAGAAGGAAACATTGCAAAATATATGAGTCATTTGCACAACATCCTCAGCAAGTTTGTTCCACTCTAAGACAGCAATTTTGGTTTCTGCCTACGCCTTGAGTGTCTTGTAGAAACTTGAACTTTTTGTGTCATCATTATACCACTGTATTTAACTAATTGTATATTGGTGTTCAACAGAAATATGCTCCATCTGTGTTCGACAAATATGTCACCACTGTATCCTATGGAGGGAAGGACATTCAGCTGAATCTGTACGATACGGCAGGTAAGTGTCTCAGACGCCAGACACACCTCAGACTCCAGACGCCCAATTCTCTAAAGTGACACGCTTCATTGATTAAATATTAAGACAAGAATGTTGAGTGAGATGGGTGTGAGGGCATTAGTAATCATTTCCATAGCTGTCATTCCTGAGGCCAGGCCACACTTTAAGTATTGCATGTATATATTTTTTCTTTGGCACTGTGTTCAAATTAATTTTGAATTATTCTGCAAGACTTTTTTAGTTTTTGACATCCAAGACCATGCTCTATAAATTATTTACAGTATATTAAAGCATTTATTTGAAATAAATGACATGCTAGCTATTGTGAAATATTCTTATTCTAAGAATTAGCAGCCAGTTTTTAAGCTGTGGGTTGATGGGCCAGAATCTGTCTGCGGATGTGGTGCAACATGCTAAACACCAATACTGAGTGTGTTATTTGTGGATGAATACTGCATGTATTTACTTTAATTATCATGATACACTGTTTAAAAGTTTGGGGTTGGTTTATTTGTTTATTTTTGATGAAGTGAGTATTTGTTCAGCAAGGATGTATTAACTGATCTAAAGTGACAGTAAAGACATTTGTATATATATATATATATATATATAGTTTATATGCTAAGTTCATATATACACTAAAATTCAAACACACTTATTAAAACACTTATAATTATTTTTTTTAATGTGAAGCAAAGCTGATTTTTCAGCATTTATATAGTATATATATATATATATATATATATATATATATATATAAAATTAAATATATATTAGTGTGACACTTTATACAGGAGTCATGATGCTGAAAATGTATTTAATGTATCACATTAATAAATTAAAATATATTAAAATTAAAACAGTTATTTTAAATCATGACAGCGTTTCAAAATATTACAGTTTTTACTGAATTTTATGGCGACCATAAAATATATTTTTTAAAAACTCCAAACTTTTGAACAGTAGTGTATTTTTATAAATTGTGCATATACAGTAATATGATATTTTTATAGATTTTTTAAAGCTGTTTTTGAAGCACCAAATAGTTTGAAACAGTTCAATATTTAATATTTGTTCATGGTTCAAACATTTCAGTACTGTACATTCAGGAACTACAGGATATATTTTCACATTCGTAGTCTATTTTTAAAGTGAATGTATTGCTATAAAATAAAGAAGTTTATTTTTATTAATCACACCGATCATCAGACTTTTACTTTATTCGAATTATTGCACATTCTTGTTTTGATCTAATCGTCATTTATTCATTCACTAACCTCTGTGAACCTCTGACGTCTATATATATATATATAATTTCTCTGTGATGCTTTTTGTCCTTGTAAATTGAACTGCAAGTTTAGCAATCGAGCTGCTTATCAGACTCACACTGCTGCCCAGACCTTCTCTGTGTCTCAGAACAGGATGTTGAAGCCAGGATGTGGTTTCTACCACATCTCGGTTTTTCGTGAAAATACTTTGTTCATAAAATACGACATACAGGAAGATGCTGTATATGGTCAGAGGTCTCCACCTGTTTAGTTGTTTAGTAGCATCGCAATAGCAGCGCTCCACATAATGCTGCACCGTCTGCAGGTATCAGTCTGATATAATGACGTCATTTCCTTCTAATCTGTTTACTGGCAGGCCAGGAGGACTACGATCGCTTGAGGCCTCTGTCGTATCAAGAAGTAAACCTGGTTCTCATCTGCTACGATGTGACCAATCCGACGTCGTTCGACAATGTCACGATAAAGGTGATTTGCCTTCAGCTGAGAATGAAACTGTAGTGTTTAAAGTCTGTTTTAACTTTGCTCGCTGGTAACTGTGAGCTGCTGAACCTTGACCTGAACAGTAGATGATTAAAGATGGACCACCTCTGAAAGCAAACGGTATTTCTGGAAGATTCCTGTCATGTCAGTTCAGAGGAATGTGCCGAGCCCTGTTTAAATAAAGGCACAGCAGACAGACTAAAGATAGATACAGTACACCATTACAGCATTAAGGATGACCAGAATAAGGATTTCTGTAAAAGAAGAAGTTCTAAACAGTTTTCCCTGTTCCCCTACAGTGGTACCCAGAGGTCCGGCATTTCTGCCGTGACGTGCCCATTATCTTAATAGGGTGCAAGACAGACCTGCGAAAGGACAAGGAGAAGATGAGGAAGCTCAGAGCTTTAGATCTGACGCCCATCACCTACCTCCAGGTTGGAGTTTATATGAATGTATTTAACATGACATATTTAAAGTGATTTACAAAATAAAGTGCATCACAAGCCCTCAGGCTCATATTGTCATATTGGGTTAAGTTCACCTTTTTTGGGGGTGAAGTTCAATATTTTAATGCTACTATTAATTATATTCAATATGAAAACAGTTATGCTTCTTGATATTTGATGTATTTTATGGAAATTGTGGAAAATTTATTTTTTTATTACTCTATATATAGTTCATTATATATTTTTAATAAATATAATATAATAAAAAAACAGATATATTGCTTAATATTTTGTTTGTGGAAAAAGTTCAAAACAGCATTTATTTAAAATAGAAATCTTTTGTCTTAGAAATGTTATAAAAATAGAAATAATTACGTCTTTCACTTTAATTAAAAAAAATAATTTAATGCATCCCTGCTGAACAAAAGTATTCATTTCATAAAAAATATTCAGAAAAATATGTATATTTTTAATATTATATATATGCATGTCAAATGATTAAACTTGATTAAATGTATCCAAAATGTTTGTTTACATGATATATGTATGTGTATTGTGTTTTTTATTGTGTATATATAAATACACACACATATACAGTATATATTCTGAAAATATTTATGTTTATACATTTGCATATTCATATTTTTTATTTCATATAGCTACAAATGACTACGTTTAATATATAAACATGAGTTTTAAAAATATATACATGAATGTATATATTATGTAAACAAAAGCTTTTATTTTGGATGCAATAACACTTTTTGAAGGTGTCACTTTATATAGAAGTGTGTATATATGTGTGTATAAATAGATATGTTTACTGAATAACCAACCTTTATATCTCTTTCTTAGGGTGAACAGATCCAGAAGCAAATGAACGCTGACATATACCTGGAGTGTTCGGCAAAATATAGAGAAAACGTAGAGGACATTTTCAGAGAGGCAACCAAGCGAGCGCTAGCGGCCCGGGCTAAAGCAAGACATCTCCGCAAGAAGAAGAAACGCTGCAGCATTCTGTGACCGCGGCCAGAAGAGCACACTTCTTCAAGTCTGTATATATGAAGTAGGACATTCTGTAAACTTTCCGGAAACATCTGCAGAGCTTCTCACAGTTGTTTAAGCTTTCTCGAAGGAGTATTTTTCAGGACATGTGGTGTGCGTCTTCTCACAGTCTTGCCCACCAAGCAAGGCTTAACTGTTTGATAGAGGTCACCAGGGGGTGCGTGTGATAAGCCTGTAATGGTCCAAGCCACATCCTTCTGCTGGTGTTATAGTGATATGACTTGGTGTTTGGTCTGCCATGATTGTGGATCCGACAGGAGATGGAAAAACTGCTGCTGATGTCCCAGGGATGACTATATCACATTGTCACAATTTAAATTCGGTTACAATCTGTGCGTTATAATAGTAACGCACAACTAACTGATGTTTGCATTGTGCAATGCATGTTATCTTACACAAAAGTTGCTGTTTTTAATGAGATACAGTATTTTGCGAGCCTGTACAGCTTTGTGAACAAAAAAGGTGGCATGTGGTGTAAATAATCCCGGAGTTCATGTGTAGACCACCACAGGAATTTCACTTTTGTTTCTTTCATTTACTGTAGCCTATATCTTAACTTGATGCCAGAAAGTGTTGAATTGTTGCACAAATAAACCTTTATACTGTACTTTTAAGCGTTTTGTCATCATGTGAAACTAGATAATGTCAAAATTATAGCTCTTTTTACAGATGCACTCACTTTCATTTTGTATGACAGATATTAGGCAGACAAATGAGCGAAAATCTCGGCTTTCTTGCCAAACAAACTTGGTCAGAACACAAGTGATCTTGTGGTTAGCGCACAAACTCCTGCTTTGCAGGAAGCGACCGCGGCACCGGAAGCCTCCAAATACTGCAACCTCGGCTACAAAGCTAACGCAGGCATGAAAATATTAGTGTTATTTCTTTACTGATAAGTTCATTGAAGCTACTCTGCACGGCTAGTGAAGTGTTTTATTCACATACAATTATATTGTAAGCTTTATGTAAAGAAAGAAAGATGCTGAAGGGGAGAATAATCCAAATATTGAATTTATAGCAATGCTTAGGCTATTATTAATCAACAATTAAGTTTTGATATAGGCTACTTATGGTAGGTAGATGAATTTACAAAATATCTTCATGGAAGGAGATGTTTACTTAATATCCTAATGAGTTTTAGCATTTAAAAAAAATTATTATGACGCACACAAAGTATGTTTAGCGATTGCTATAAATATACCCGTGCTGCTTATGACTGGCTTTGGGGTCCAGGGTCACATTTCAGTATTATTTGTCAGGTAGCAGAAACAGTATGTTATAACAGCAAGGTGGAATATTTTGGTTAATAATACATAAAAATCACCCTCAATGTAGAAACGCACGTTTCTGTCTATGGAAGCACATGCGTCACTCTTGCGCCCTCTGGTGGTGAAGGCCTAAGTAATACATTTTCACACGAGGCCACACAGATTGCATCAGATTGAATTTATTTGCTCAATAGCATCAGAAGGTAAATAGAAATCCAGCTTAATATCTAATCGGCCCTTTGGAAACCTCCTTTTCCTCCAGTCCAAAGGCTTATTTTACGTTCAAGCAAAAAGTGCAGTTATTTCGCTCAACATAAAAAAAACCCACAAACTCACATTGTGAACTGTTACGCATGATTTACGCAGTGGTTAATTGTGCAATAAAGCATTTCCCAACATGAGAAATCCCTTTAATTACAGCTTTTTGCTTCAGGTACGGTTCACTGAGCCCATGAAACTCCAAATAGCTTGCAACACTTGGCTAAACTAAACCAGGTGTGAACAGGCAAAGGAGAGCATTAAGGCAAACAAATCTTTCTGTAACCAAATGGGTCTGTAATATCACATCAGAGGAAGGTCTCCCTGATGGCAAACCATGAAAAACTTTGCTTAAACAAAACAACATGTTTTAAAGTAACACATACTGGTTTGTTCCTACTACAGTAAATGTAGCTATAACAGCATTCATTCACATTAACGCAAGATATAGTTCAGCATTTCATCTTTTCTGACGTATAATGCAGTTACATGTCTATGCCTCCGAATACAACTATCAAACGTGAAAATAACAAGGCAGGAGAAAAGGGATGCTCCTAATGTGTTATGAGGTTTTACATTGTTGACAACACAAAGCCACATTTTCAAGGTGTCAGGGAATATCATGTGACCCAGAAGTGAAGACGTATTTGAATTTGTTTCTTCATCTGAATGGATTTGGAGAAATTTAGCATTACGTGACTTGGTAACTATTTGATCCTGTGCAGTGAATGGGTGCCGTCAGATTCAACACAACACATTAATCCAAAAGTCATCTATTTGATTACGGTCCACAAATTAACGTCTACAAATACATAATTTCCATTTGTTAACTTTAACAGCCTCTTCTAGTCAGAATATGAGCCCATAATAATCCTTTCTACCTCCAGTAAAAAGCTCATCCAGGTTTTCTCTTGTAAACCGTGTTTGATCTGTGCACATTTCTCTCCCGAGTCAAACCAAACAACTTTTTCACTGCAGAAAGTGATATTATGGATAATTAATTACTTGTTAATTCATAGACTGGAGTGGTGTGGATTATTATGATGTTTTTAATCTGCAGTTTGGGCTCTCATTCTGACGACACCCATTCACTGCAGAGAATCAATTGGTGTGCAAGTGATGTAATGTAATGTTAAATTTCACCAAATCTTTTCTGACAAAAAAAAAAAACATCTAGATATAGCAAATTTAAATTTATTTTTGCATGAGCTATTCCTTTATTTCAAGAATTTGGCCTTGCTCAATCACTGTGCTAACAAGCCACGACGTGCAAAACACACCCTTCTCTTAGTGTGACGTTGTTTCAATGCTTTCCCACAAATATGTAACATACTCTTCAGCTAAAATGCCTTATATGCGAACAAGTATTTTAATCGCTATCCAGCTTCTTTAAAAAAAACGTAACAAATCCCTTTGAGATGCTGCAGTGAACTGAGCTCCTGCTGCGTTGCATAAAGTTTAAATGTGGCTTATTGTAAACATATCCATGCACAGGAACAAAACAAGTGAATTGAAGTCTCCTCGCTTATCGAGTATACAGTGTCTGAAGCTTATCCAGTGGTTTCTAACTCAAACGTTACCCTCAAACTGCTGTGATTGCATAAATAAGAGCAAAAACAACATGGCAGACGATAGGGCAACGTGACACGAAATCTTGATTTTCACGGCTGCTGCTGAAACCAGTTCGGGGAGACATCAACATCGACCTCCAACCAGCTTGTGAGACGCGACTCCTATAGACGAAACAGTTTTGTGCGCTTTGAAGTTCAGCTCTGCGAGTTCCTCACTGGCCACGCTGCGTATCAGGTCTTCCAGTTGTCCTCTTATCAGTTAGTTTTGACCTTGTCTTTGTTTTTCTGGAGCTTCTGGTGGACCACTTTTAAAGTAGTGAGGAAATTTCCCAAGAACAGGACTAGAAACGTCAAAGCCAACATGAACACCTAAAGAAATGTGAAATATTTCAGTGCAAAAATCTGTATGCAATACTGATTGTAACGGTACAGAATGAGCAATGTGCAGAAGATTGATTAATACTTGGGGTTTTAAAGGGGTCATACAAAGGCAATTTTCCACAAGCTAATATGATTAGCTAGGATCTTAATGGAAAGTTTATAATATAGATTGCTTTAAAATTTCTCAAAGATAGTGTAAAAACGCTCATATTACCCTGTCAAAAACAGCTCTTTTGAAATCACTCTGTTCGGTGTACTTCCCCTTTAAATCTTCACGAGCTCCGCTGACTCCGCCCCTCTTTTCCAAGGCGCTCTCAGAGGATCTTTTTTTAGCCCTATTCATAGTGAAACTTGCTAGGCTGGATCATGAATGATTCGCGCGAACATCTGAGGTAAGACACCAGTTCAGTCTGTGTGACACGCTGCTGTCAATCAACTATTGTGGGAGTGGCCTCTGTCTGTGTGACTTACTTGTGGACCTTTATCATTGTAGGGTGGTTGTGTACACACACTCCCAACACACATTTCAGTCCAAACTGCTTAAAAAAAAGTGCATTTACCACCGTATGACCCCTTTAAGCAGAAGTAGTGGTTTTTGGCAACTTCAGCACGCTCTTTACCTGCCATTCCTTGCAGTCATCACGGGCAGACAGCCTAAAAAGAGTCATAGCATTGTACAGCTGCCAAAACTGACAAGAGGAGAGAAAACCAACACATTTATATCAACTGAATTAGCATATACTAATGTTCAAAGGTTTACATTCAGTACAGTTTTAAAATGTTTCACCCAAAAATGAAATTATTTCTGTAATCATTTATTAATCCTCCAGTAATTCTTTGTTTTATTTTGAAGAAAGTTTATAACCGGGTTGTTTTGGGTCACCTTTGACCAAAACAGCCCGGTTACAATCTTTCTTTAAAATGTTTAAGGTGACTGTAAAGCTGAATGAAAACAAATGCATGAAAAATGAAAGGCAACTCTGAAACACTGATACTCACATGGCCGAAGAACAGAAACGGGAGGAGGAATGTAAGCCCCCTCCACATCCATGACTGAAAGCCCTCTGTAAGAGTAACATGAAAAGTCAGTCTGGGCACTGACGTCAGGCCAAACATGTAACATCTGCACTGTGATTCAAATCGGTCGCACAGCTTACCCACTGTCAGGTCCAGCTGGTTTCTTTCCCCCAGAGCCCGTAACCGATACAAGCAGCCGCTCTGATAATAATACTGAAGAAACTGCACACAACCTGCCAGAGAAGCATGAAACAATATAGCAACAATCAAAAGACACACAAACACACTGAGCAGCTAACAGATTATACTCACTCTGATAGATGGAGAATGCCAGGAACTGACTTCTGAACATCTGATACATTGGACCTTCTGGCCTTAAAAGACACAAACAGAGAGCGGTGATGAAATATAAGCTGTTGACGGGGGAAAACGATTCAATTATGTGATGCGTGACCTAAAACACTTACCATGTCAACATAACGCCTGATAAAAAGGTTGAGACGTAGTGATGTGACACCCACCAGCCTTTAATTCTAGAAAGAAATAATAAACAAAAGGCTAATCATAATAATTGCTGATAAAATATCACACAAAAACAAATACAACAATCAAATGAATAGGCAAATCAAATAAAGTGATACAACCAAGACAAACCAAACACTACTAATATAATAAAATAATATAATTTAATACTAATATAATAAAAAAAAAGCACAAAAAAAAACAAACTAAATAAAAAAAATAATAAAAAAATTAAAAGAAAATCAACTTTAGCCAAAATAAAAACAAATAAAATACTACAACCAAACAAGAAAATAGAAAAACCAAAGATAACTTTAATTTTGTTTTATTTTAAGCATTTTGATATATTATTAAAATATTGGGACGAAAGATTGGAACCTGAATCTCCCACTTAGCACCACACTTAACCATTAAGTCACAGCTCTGCCAAATGTATTTTATACTCACCGTGACCCATTGCTCATGAGGATACTCTCTCTTATTGTCAAAGTGCAATAATACCACACCAATAAAAAGTTGAAGATTTCATCTGTAACCCTGTGAATGTGACGTCTGCACGTTAGACTCCAGCAGCACAGTGTTCTCCACAAAATAACATTAATTATTGAGATCTCCCGTCTTACCGGTAGTTCAAAAGGAAGAGGCAGGTAACGGCACCAAACATTAGTATTATAGTCATATAAAGTTTGAACTTCTCATATTCATCTTTGTACGCAAACCTATTTTGGAAAACACAAAAACAGAAATTTAGTATTAGGAAATCTCTCTCCGCTCAAAGGACATGCTCACATCTGACTCACTTGGCTTGGTTGCTGAGGAGTGTGACATTCACATTTCCAAGGACCAAATTTAAGTACAGCCTGAAAGGAGAAGACAACAGTTTTAAGATAGTAGCCTCAAAACCAAAACCACACAACTATACTATACTTACCAGAATGAAGAACTAAAACTCACCCGTTTCTCTTTGGCAGATAGGACTCCATGTCAAAAAAGACATTTTGCCTTTCTTTAATTTGAGCCTTCAGGTCGTTGATCACCTCCGTTTCTTTTTCGTTGCACGTTTTCGTACACCTGTTCACAACAAAAGAGAAAAAGCATCCGTTTCATCATCGCGAACGTGTTGCTTAAGATCGTTTGTAACATCTGGAACTCATGGCTCATACTTATGAAGACTATGCTTGAGGTCTTTCAGGCCTTTTCTTTGTTTGCTAATGGCACTGCTGCATATCGCCTGCAGGTTCGTCAGCTCCTCCAGTTTCTGTCTGTAGACTTTGTGCGTTTCCTAAAACATAAAACACACTGGAAGTCAAAATAAAATCAGAATCGCGTGACCTTTCAATGGGCACATCCATCCGCTGGATGCTCCAAATTAAGCATTTTAAACATGAGCCAATCTTTTCTGTCACCTCTAACCAGGCCTGGTGATTTTTTACTATTTTAATGGATTTTATATACATCTCAGATGTTTTTTTAATTTGTACTATAGTACTGAATATTTTGGCTCAGGGTTTTTACCTGTTACACCAGGGTAATTAAAATAAATACCAGGGTACTACCATTGTATATATATCCAAATACAACAACAAACCCATAGCATTACCTTGATAACTTGCCCGAAAAGAGTTTTATTGTATTAGCCTATTAGACCCCAGGTGTTTCACGAACTTCACTGTCTAGACAGAGCTTCACCATCCTGTAATCTAAGCCACGAATCGATCATATGATAATTTTTACAGTTGAGCAACAACTCTTGGTTAACATCTAACCTGGTTTAACCAGTTAAATTGGTGAATCATTATCGGATCTAAGTTACTGAACTAATACGCCAAATTTTCCAAAAGAACGAAAATAAACAGGTATATATTTATTCATTCAAATATGTTTTCAGAGAACTGATGCTGGTTAAAAAAACACATGTACAGTAACAAAAGAAAAGCAGTACATCTGATGAGCTAAAGCCTGTTAGCCGCGTCATAAACATCCAAAACAGACGCATTTGATTCTTTACTGACACAATTTTCATCTTTAAGCTATCAGGGCATAAATGTAACACACATTCGTTGAGTTCAAACCTGCAATTGCTGATATTCTTGCTCTATTTCTGTCCATTCACTTTGACATCTCTCCAGTGACATTGTACCCTTCTGCGCTGGCGCTGGTCTGCCGCACATTACCGCTAGTGGGCGCTCTAGCAATTTATATAAGCTCTGCTTCTTCGCCTGTCCAATCACAGGCCGGTATAAGATTTCGAGGGTGACGTCGCCACCTAATGACCGGGAGTGTAAGCAAACATAAATATTAGTTCAGGCTTGTCGCTTGGTTACCGTACACGAATTCTTTTAACAGGGCAGTCTACTCGAGATCGACTAGTTTAAAGTTTAAAATATATTTTTCGTAGTTTATTCAAGTTATTTGGATGGTGAATATGGTCTCAGGTAAGTCTACATTTTTGTATTTACGCTTTTTAAGTGCTGCAAAAAGTATCATAGTGGTAGCGCACGTTCTAGATAATAATATTTTAATCACAATAATAACTTTTTTCGTGCAGTATGCCCTTCTTGAAGAGGGAACCACTTGTAAAACTCTGGGACAAAAAAGCCCAAAAATGTGGCCCTCATCACACTGTGTATTCTGTCAGTGGAGATCAATACACAGGCGAGTGGATGGACAATAAGAAACATGGTAATATTAAATGGACTGAATATTTTATGGCATGTTTGAAACATAACAGTCCTTGAGGATCACAGTAAGATTTTAATAGGCTAGCCTTAATTTAATATACTTTGTTATTTAGATGTGTCCTGCAGATTACATTATGTGTTTCTAGGAAACGTTGCTTATCAAAGGTTAGTGTTGCAGATTGATTTTCCCTCCCTTTACAAAATGTTCCTGAACGTAGCTTTTACTTTAAAAAGGAAAAGGCACGCAGGTTTGGAAAAAAACAGGAATGATCTATGATGGGGACTGGAGGTGTGGAAAGAGAGAAGGCTATGGAACCCTGAGCAAGACTGACCCTCAAAGCAAAGAGTATGTGAGGGTTTATGTTGGTTCCTGGCGAAATGACAAGAAGGAAGTAAGTATCAAACACTGTTTGTCATCATGCGGTCCACAGTTTCCACATATAAATTGTCGACCTTTTGCTCAAAGGGTGCTGGGACATATTTCTACAATCCATCTGCTTTCTATGAGGGGCAGTGGAAGGAAGATCAGAGGAGTGGCTGGGGACGGATGCTGTATGAGAACGGGGAGCTGTATGAGGGAGAGTGGCTGATGGACAAACATCACGGGGAGGGTTTGCTTCTCTTAGGTACAGACTTAAAACGGTTGGATCTTATTAAAACATGTCCAGATCGTGCAGTTATCAACAAAAACGAAAAACAATTTATACGTAAGCATACATTAGTACTGTCAAATCGATTAATCCAAAATTAAAGTTTATTTCTATAATATATGTGTGTGTGGTGTGTGCTGTGTATATTTATATATAAACACACACACATGCACGTATTTAAGAACTATTATTATGTGTATGTTTGTATATATATATATATTCATGTAGGATTCATTTCTATACAAATATATGCTTAAAAATATACATGCATGTAGATTTCTAAACAGTACAGATATACATAATGCATTTATATTAAGTTTATATAAATGCATTTTTTTTAGCATGAAATTTCTTATATGAAATAATTATATTTTTTGCATTAACATATTTAAGAACTATTATTATGTGTATGTTTGTATATATTTATTCATATTTATATAGGATTCATTTTTATACAAACATATGCTTAAAAATATACATGCATGTACACAGATATTATACATAATGCATTTATATTAAGTTTACATATTTTTTTTAGCATGAAATTTTTTATATTATATGAAATAATTATATTTTTTGCATTATAGTAAGGAGAATTTTCTTCATTAAAATGATCTTAATTGTCCAAAAAAATTGGCTTTATTGAATAAATGCATAAGCATTTTAACATTAAAGACATTTTTTTTAATCTTTTTTTTGTACAGCTAATGGAAACCGGTTTGTGGGCACCTGGAGCGACGGACAGAAAAATGGACACGGCCAGTTCTTCTACCTGGATAGAGGTCAGCTGTACGAAGGCTTCTGGGTTGACGGCGTTGCTAAATGTGGAACCATGTCTGATTTCGGGAGAGAAGCAGTGGTTAGACCAACAGTGTATCCAATTCCCAAGGTAAATGATTAACGCTCATGTTTGCTCATTTGCATGATTTCCTTTTTAACAGTAACGCATGAAGCATTACCGAGAACACAAGCTTTCAGTCATAGGTTCTGACCGCTCTAACAGCAAACAGCTCAAAACATTTTGTTGATTTGCATGGTTCATTATCTAATGCAGATTTAGAAATGGTGTGGATTACAGCTCTGCTTTTATGTCCGAAGGTTTGCTTACAGGATTCACAGGCTGTGCTGATGGAGGCACGAGCATATTTCACTGAGGACAAGGAGAAATCAACAGAGACCACGATTCCAAGTCATACCGTTGCTAGGCAATATGTACCTTGCCAAAATCCTGAAGACAAGAAAGGCAGACTAGTGCAGTGAAATACATTTGATCAACTCTTCACTCACAATAAAAACACTATCACACAATATACAAAAAAGCTGTTGGCACATTTACTAGTATTTAACAAAATACTAATTTTGGCAAGAAATGCATGATATAAAAGAACACAAAAAGGTGTTGTTTGAAGTTGGTTTGATTAAGACTTTAATTAAAATGTATAAAACTGTAAGTTTTTAAATTCCAGCACATGCTGCGCACTAATAAAAAGAGCTTCTGAATTAAACTTTACACGGGTATTGTTTCACATACTTTGGAAAAAAAAAAAAAATTGTGTTTCAATATGGCAATACTGAACATCTTAATTAAATGTTGTTTTAGTAATGCTGCTGATGTAACCACATGCTTAAACGGTCTTCTGCTTAAAAAACACTTTGTGGTCGCATAATCGCACAATCCTGCCAGCTCTTTAGCCGTGACTGCTCGAAGCACTCGTGTCCGACTTCAGAGTGAACAGAGGCCCCTTTAATGGGAATCCACTTCAGATACTACCAAAAAAGGTCAGACAAACATGTTGATAAAGTGCCTTTGTTTCTACTAAGATGTGCTCATTCGGGGAGTTCATTTAGGGAAAAAATGAGTTTAAATAAGACTCTAATTTTTGGTTGATTCAGCTGTTCAACAGCAAAGCCCTGATTCAGAATGCATCAAAATTATTTGGTCAAGCAGACGTAAAAGTGTCCCCTGCACTGTAATAACTTCAAACAAGCCTCTGATCAGGGTTTAAAAAAGTGTTTGTAATATAAACTCATGTAAGAATGTAGCTTGCCTTAAAAAAATAAAACCTTGTAAGTAACAGAACTGGCACTGCTGCCAGATAAAGGATTTTCCCTGTGATAAATTAAAGAAATAATTTAAAAAAATAAAACAACGACTGAAAATTGACTTTGCCTCAGGCCATCCAAGATGTAGATGGGTTTGGAGCAGATTTGAGACATTTAGATCAGAGAAATGGATCATTGGATCCTCTGTAGTGAATGGGTGCCGTCAGAATGAGTCAAAACAGCTGATTAAAAACATCACAATAGTCCACAAATCACCCACACCACTCCAGTCCAGCAATTAACGTCTTGTGAAGTGAAAACCTGCTTGTTTGTAAGAAACAATCACTTTTGGCCAAAATACAAGTGCATAATCCATACTAATGCTATGACATAAAAATTCATATTTGATTGGACCTGTGCATGTTTCTCTCCTGATTCAGATAAAACAATTTTCACTGGAGAAAGCAATATTATTAAGAAAGGACACTGTAGCTATATGTTTTCAGTTTAAAATTTCTTAATGCATTACTTTTGAATTGTTGTAATGTTTTAAATCAGCTTTTTGGACTCTCATTATGATGGCACCCATTCACTGCAGAGAATCCACTGGTGAACAAATAATGCTAAATTCCTCTTCCGATGAAGAAACA
Source organism: Enteromius fasciolatus (assembly GCA_032361145.1). Lineage (NCBI taxonomy): Eukaryota > Metazoa > Chordata > Actinopteri > Cypriniformes > Cyprinidae > Enteromius > Enteromius fasciolatus. Next base: position 13,487,726 of record JAUMHR010000059.1, on the reverse strand, counting down.
AACTCAAACACACCTTTGATGGCCTAAAGGCAAGTCAATTTTAGGAAAATGTTCATTTCTGAGTGAATTCCTATAAAAAATATCCAGAAAACATGCAGTGCATGCTTTCACAGTTATCACAGTCGGACTGGTATTAGTAAATCTAGCAGAAACAGTGGACAAATCCTCAACACATATAAAACTGGACAGTCTGGTGTCCACATGCAACAGATAGATCAATACTACGGTCGAAATTACGATGTGTTGCAACACTTGACAAACCTAGAACATTAACAGAAGCTCTTTCCCAAACTCAAAACTAGAGGTAAAGGGAACTGGGAGACTGTAAGGTAGACGCCTCCCCTCGATGGTCCAGTTCGTTCTGCAAGTCCTCCAACTCTTCTAACTCTTGAAACTGTCGGTCGGTTTTGTGGCTGACCAAGGAGCGGTAGAAATGCACAGCGAAGACGATAAAAACCAAGCCGAAAGGCACCATGATGGAGGTAGACGTGATCGCAGCAGCCACTCCGGCAGATATAGTATCGTTTTTCTGGTCCTTCGGCTTAATGGGTAAAAACTTGACCCAGCACAGCAGGACCACCTCAGCCAGGAAGAGCAACGTACCAATGACTGTGGAAAAAGCCCAGGCCAGCTCGATGTGGCGATGCATTCTCTCGTGAGGGGACTCCTTGACCGAGTTGAGGTTGTGCACGTTGCTGACAGCTTCGATGTTGGGAAGGATGCAGGTGCTCACCATGAGAGCGAACAGGTGGACGGCCACCAGCACCGTGGTGCATGCACTAAACGCTATGAGCAGTCCTGGAGGATAGTCGTGATTGGTGTCCAGCTGTACTTCCACCATGGCCACCTGTGGAATTAAAGGAAAACACAGGTAAAATACAGCCCTTGAACATAACAAATACTGTACCGTAATATCAGTTATTATGAGAGAGCAGTCATTTTGAGCCAACCTTACTGTGTGGACAAAATAAACTATTTTATGTACCACAAAATACATAAAATGTTGCTATCTATAAATAATGTAATTAAATTAAATATAAAAATTTATATTTGCTTATCAGTAGCCTCATAAATATGTAAATAATTAACATTTAAATAATTGTGTATATTTATAACTATATAAAGCTATATATATATATATATATATATATAACTGGAAAGTTTTATTAAAAATAAATAAATGAATGAATAAAATAAATAAATGTATATATATATATATATATTTATATAGATATAGTGTTGATTAAAACTGTTTCTATCCTTCATTCCTATCTATCTATCTATCTATCTCTCTATCTCTATATATATATATATGCTTTCAAATGACTAATCGCAATTTATCCTATTCAAAATAAAAGTTTTTGGTTTACATAATATATGTATGGGTACAGTGTATTTATTATGAGTATATATATATATATATATGTATATAAATATATGTAATATATCAATGTGTGTGTGTGTGTTTAAAATTGATCACAAGCTGAATTATCTATGTGGAAAGTGTTATAAGTAGCTAATTTTAATATATATATATATATATATATATATATATATATACACACACACACACACACACAAATATATATATATATATATATATATTTTTTACTTTTTACATTTTAACCAAAAAAAAAAACAAAAAAAAAAAAACGTATTTTAATAAGATTCTAAAGTGAATTTAAAGTTGTACATGTGCAAATTATATTGTAAGATGTCTCAGAATGGGTTTGGCACTGAATTAAAGTGCACTGCAGTGGAAGACTCAATAAGTTGTTGAGATTTTTGCTGCATCCGGGTAATGTCCGGCGTTATGCTTTTTGTGATGCTCTTCATAAACATCACTAAGTAAAAACTGCCGTCATGCAAATATGTACAGTATCTAGCTGAGCATTAGCACGAGCTAAACAACTGTGGCTGTCAGTTTGTGATCGCAGATGCATCAAAGACTCGAGTCACGCGCCCTTTAAAGCCAAAATATTCGCTTAAACTTGCACAACACTATTAAACACAACCTTCTCTTTACCAACTCAGTGTTTACTGAGTGTATACTGCGGGAGCAAACTGAACATCCACAGCACTAAATAAACACACGCGAAAAACAACTCACCATTGCGAAACCGGATAAAAGAGCAGACGTGCGACTGGACGCTTTGAGTTTGGCTCTGCTCAGATAAAGCTTTCTCCAGGACAGAGCCTGCAGCGAATGCTCGTTCCGACTCATGTTCATCCGAGCAGAGATTGTGAGAAACTATCGGAGAGATTCAGCGGAGCATTGCGCTGGGTTAATGGTGAATCTCCAGCTGCGTCTGAACGAGACTGTCAGCTAGCTTGCTCAAGTGAAACTGGATGCATCGCGGAGGCATTACCCACAAGCCTTCGCGACACCACACGAAACTGAAGGATAGATAAATTTGCTGCAAAAATTAGCAAGAAAACAAAGCTGTTTTGCAACTTTTCTGGGAAATTATTTATCTTATTGGTGTATTTTCTTTTCTAATTCTTAATTATTATTATGATTCATATATATTATTGATGATTAATAATTATTTAATATTTATTATTATTGTACAATTATTATTTGTAAATGGTTTTAAAAAATGCATTTTCGTATGTATGCACATACAGGTTATGAATATATATATATATATATACACACACAAATATAATTCTACCTCAGCTGACGTTATGCATTATTAAAAACATTTATATTTTCATATGGAAGCATTTTGTTTCTCCTTGCTACTGTATATCAGCAAATTTTCACATTTTAATAAAAAACCTTTTTATTTCTTTAAAAATATAATTTTATTTTAGTTGTCATTATGCATTTTTAATTTATTGTAATATTTTATTTTGTAGTATATAGCAATATAAACAAATATGCACATTTTTATGTCAAATACTCACCATTTGATTTCTAAAGTAATTAGCAGATAAAAATACTACAATAATAATAATAATTATACTACTACTACTAATGATAATTATAACATTTAAATAGTAATTGGTGAAAGAGTTAACATAATTAGGGAACAACGTTAAGTTTTTTAAAACTAAAATAAAAATGACATATTTTTGTTATACCTTACAATTTGTCATAGAATGTCCCAAATAATCGTGATTTAACCATGGCCGATTACGCAAATTTCTATTGTAACTGAGGCTATAACGTGTGGATGTTATATTAATAGATGTTTAGTTACTGTCGCACCAGCAGTGTCTTGTTGATGAAGCACATATGCACGAGCATAGCAGCTGCAGCGCGTGCGTGCAGGAGCGCGCGTGCCAAACAGAAGAAAGACAAATTCTGACTCCCTCGAAAAATAATTTCTGTGCGTTAAAAAAAAAACCCACACCAACCATTCCGATAACTAAAAATACGGATGTTGTTTTAACCCCTCATTAAAAAGATACGCGTGACGTTCCTGCAATGTTTTGATTCTGTTGACCGTGACGTCACGGTGCACTACACAAAAAATGGTTCCTACTTAGTTTTCTATACAAGCAATCAAAGTGTGCACAACTTTAGGCGTCAAATATGGTCCAAATAAAGCGCTGAGGGAATTCACGCGGTCGAAAGGCTCGGACATGGAGGCGTGCGCGGAATCCGGACGCAAACTGGTGTGTAGTTGAAGCTGTCCTTTCAAAGACTCGTTTTAAATCGGGAATTTCAGTCTCACATCGACATGCATTGTGTTTAGTGGCCTGAATCGGGGCGAATCACTGCGGTACGTGAATTAGTGCGACGTACGCCACATTAATAGCTTAAATGCAATACGCTCGTAATGGTAAACAGGAAGGGACACATGTTTTATAACATTACAAAGAGAGCGAGATGCTCCATATACAGACGCTGCGTGCGGAACCGCACACATTGTTGCCCCGCGACCCTCGTGTGTCTAATATTCATGGGGAAGTTTGACTCGTTCACGCTGATTTGACATGTATTAATTATATAACAGCTGTAAGATGGTCGACGATTAAGGCCTGGATGTTAATCACGGAATTTGGCATTCGTGCAAATGATATAACATCCCAGCCCAGCCGTATATCTCATATCCGAGCACAGAATGAGGCAGGTTTTCTTCACCATGTGTTGTTTTCGTCCAGCGCTCGATCTGCAGAAGGATGTACGACGAGAACGAGGACTTGTCAGATGTGGAGGAAATCACAAACATCAGGGGCTTCAGCGTGGAGGACAAACTTGAGAGCAATTCGTACAACAGCGAATTTGTTCAGTATATGGAGGGAAAAGGTGTGTGTATAGCTTATTAGTGCAATTCATATGTAGTACATTCTTAAATATTGTAGTTTCTGTTCACCTGTTGGCACCTGCACCTGCAAATACAAGTTGTACTGCTTATGATTTAATATTTAATGGTTGATAGTTCAGCCAAAAACGAAGATACTGTCACTATTAACTCACCATCAAAAGTTGCATTAGTTTTTTTTTGTTCTTTTAAACATGAAAGATTATATTAGAAAATGCATCCACTGACTTCCATAGTATGAGAGGATTCTATAGAAGTAAATGGTTACTGATTACTTTTTGGTGCAAGATAATTTGTTTAAATACTACTTTTTAGTCTTGATTTAATGAATTTACGTGAATTTCTTTGTGAAATAGCAGACAAGTATAAACCGTGCCTGCAGTACATCTAATTTATTTACAAAATTACAATTATATTTGGCAATGGATTAGTTTTGGTGGATAGTGAAGGAAAAACATCCCAAATTCGTATGACAATATTTATAATAATTAATAATAAGGTGTGTTTGAAGTCTTGGTTGTGTAACCTTTTTCTGAAACACCCCTTTATTTGCATTTAATGCTGGTTTTACTTATATGCTCTCCGTTTAAAATCCATGGATTTGGTTTTAAACGCAGTCTAATATTTTTGCCATCCTAGATTTTACTTTTGAATATGTTCAAAGAGAGGCGCTGCGAACTCCGCTCATATTTAAAGCCAAAGATGGACTGGGAATTAGGTAAGAGCACGTAAAACGGTTTTATTTCACACATTTCTATACATTTTACAGTGTCATTGTCAATATCTTATTTGAATTGTTTAACGTACTACAGGATGCCAGAGCCAGAATTTACTGTGAGTGAAATCAAGGGTTTAGTTGGTAAGTACTCTACTACTTTTTATTTTTTATTTATTGTTTTTTGCATTTAAAATGAACAGGTGCAGTTGTTTGATTGAAAAGTGACTGTACCCAGTCAAAAAAGCAGTGAAATATTTTAATAACAATTTATGCTTTTAGTTTTCATTTTCATTGTGTGGGACTTTTATTGTGTTTTCTCCGTTTTCTATTGCCAGTATCTAATCAAGCCTTGCATAATGCAGGAACAGGACAATGTGCTGCAGCTGTATTATGAAACTAAACATGCACCATGTCTGTATGCTGTTATTATGAAGATTACATATGCATTTGTCTATATATCTGATCAATTTGATGTTGTCATACACATATACACATTCCATCTTACATCTTATTAGCATTGAGGAAGTACATAAACCGTATGCACCTTGTATTTATTCAAGGATTAATTGCATGCACGTTCATTTATGTTGCTGGTAAATAACTTTGTGATTAATCTTAAGTCAGTATTTATTGGCTGTACTCCCTTTACCTAATAAAGGTTCCAGTTAAATGTTTAAACTCGGTTGTATAACGTCACAGCAAGACCTGTTCAGAAAATACAAAAAATATGGATAAATAAGAACCTTCACGTCCTCTAGTGATGATACCATGCAACTACAACGCTAAACATTTTTTCAATAATTTTAAATCAGGTAAATTTGAAAGCCAGGGGATTTTTTTTTTTAAAGCTAAAATAAGTGACAGTTGTGTAAACTAAGTAAAAAGAGTTTTTAGAAATGTAGGAAACAAAGTTGCAATTGTTTGGTTTAGAAAAAAACAAGCTAAATAGGTTCCTTAATCCATTACCTGTATAATTAATCTTACTTTAGAAACATATTTAATAGAAAGACTTATGGTGGTCAAGTGTTTGCTTTTCTGCATGGATGTTCAGGCAGCAGGCGGGCTGTTGACGTGATGGACGTTAGCACACAGAAGGGCACAGAGATGAGCATGGCGCAGTTTGTGCGCTACTACGAGACGCCCGAGAACGAACGTGACAAGCTGTTCAACGTCATCAGCCTGGAGTTCAGTCACACCAAACTGGAGAATCTGATCAAGAGACCCACTGTGGTAAGTTTCCATTTCAATTTGATCTAAAATGACACTATCAAGGCAAAACGTACTTGTAACTGTAACCTTTTCTTCAAATTATTATGCATGTCAGTAAGTGTGAATGTAATTGGGCAGATAAGAGAAGGGATAATGGTAATAAATTGCACATGCAGTTCAATCTTACTACCTTTGTGCATCTTTTGTTTTATTTACAATAACATTTCCCCCCCAGTTATCTCTCCTTTAAAAGTTTCACTAAAAGTTAGTGAAATTAAACTAAAATAAAATTACTAGCTGAACTATTTATTTTTAGTTCGTTCCCAAGCCAATATATCTCAGTTGAATTGGAAAAAAAAAACAAGAGCACATAACACAATTGCTATATATTTAAAAAGAATTAATGTGGAACAGCTATTAATATAAACATGTAAACTAATGCTACTAACATACTGTAATAGTAAATCAATACTACTAAAATAACACTGGTTCTGCTTTTTTTCTGTTACATGCAAAGGGAAACCGTTAATATTAAAGTTGCAAGTACATCTAGTTGTTAAGCATTTAGAAACCTCCCTTGTCTCCTTGTGGTTTTAATGTTTATTACGCCCGTTGTTTAAAGTTGACTGTATTTCTGATTGTCTTCAGGTGGATCTGGTGGATTGGGTGGACAATATGTGGCCACGGCATCTTAAACATAAACAAACCGAAGCCACAAATGTCATGTCTGAGATGAAGTATCCCAAAGTTCAGAGGTAATATTTAATTAGGAATGCACCTTTTACAAAGACTTTTAATTTGTTATGTATATTGCTCAGAATAAATAATTTGGTTAACTCTTTACAATAATTAACACTTTAGTTAATGTTACCTAATTGTTACAATTATTTGTTATTATAGCATATACATTCACACAAGGGCACTTAAATTAAGCAGAAAAGCAAGCAGGCGCATGATTTGTCATGGCAGCTGATATAAAAATGCTTCCTTACCTAATTCCTGTGTTTGGACGAGGCTCAGTTCCTGAATGTATTCAATACTCATTCATCACAATCCTACAAAGATTCATTTTAAGTAATACATGTGACAATGCAATGCTTCGTGTTATATTATCTAGTAATTTAATTGCAGTTAAGCACTGGTTAATGCTGCTGTGAGAGTGTTTCTATTAAATTATCAGGGATTGGAATCACAGACTTTGTAAATAGCAATAAAGATCTGAGAGACTCTCTTTCGATGGCACTTTTTGCAATGTTATACACATGTTTTAATGCCAGCACAGTTGTATTACAAGATTACGGTTTTGTTGTTGTTCTGTCGGTCCGATTTCCCTCCAGGAAGTTTTTTAGTCTTTTAGACGCAGCTCAAAGCATGTTGAGTCAATCTGAAAACTACATTTAGTCAAAGCTGAGTTCTGCTCATTTACCACAGTTGCTTTGCTGCTCGGCGCATGCTGCGCATTTCTTTGGCCTGCAGCTGGCTGTGACTCCGTCAGGTTGCTAGGCAGCACACTTCCAATGCGGAGAAGAGGCGGATCTCCACGGGCTGCTGCAATATCCCAATGAATCCCCCTCAGCCAATCAGAGCATCGGATAGGAGTATTTCCTGCGCAGGAAAGCCCACTCTCGCTCTCTCTATCTCACTTTCCCTTTGACTCCCTCCTCCTGACTCTGTATTCATTGAGCTCTAGTATAAAGGAAGAACTAGGTGCTGAAAGTCAGTTTAGTTCTGTTCTTTTAAATCACATGGGGACACGTCAGAACGGTGAAGTGCCTCAAATGGGGATGAACATCTGTTGGGTATGTGTGTTTTTGTACATTGAAAACTAAGGTGCGATAATGTAAACAATCCTTAAGCTGTCCCATTAGGGTTTGGATTAGTTTGCTCAACTTTATGAACCAGGGTGACCTATAATTTGCGGTCATTCCAGTTCTGGTGTAATAAAACGTTTGTGAGGGTTGCATGTTTAGTCTGAAATTTGAAAAGCTCACTCGGCATGTTTGTGCACATCAAGGTTATAGTTTTGTTTTGGCTGCTTTGGTGCGTCATGCCCCTCACTGACTGCTCTGTGGGGTGGATGACACGGGCTGCAACGCTCACTGTTTTAGTTACTAAATGCACTGTTTGAGATACGTGTTCATAGAGCAGAATTTGCGGTTGCATTTCTTTCTGCTATGGTGTCATTATGAATGTGCGCGGTTATAGAATATGAAACGCTGCTCAAGTAGCCTGAAAATGCAATTCTGCACAAAAATAAGAGGAGATGTGAACAACCATAAATAGTCAGATTTAAATATGAAATTATTTAAAATAAATATAATTTATAATATTATATTTGTTTACATGGGGTACTTTTGTAAATTAATATTATATAATATTTTAATATTTAATATTTTCTTTTTATAATAATAAGAATTTCTTTTTTTATTGTATTTCATTAATATTTATTTTTATTAATATTAAAGTTCTATTAATATGGTTCACATGGGGCCATTTTCTAAAGCTATACATATTTTTAAAAATAAAATGCAATGTTAAATTTACCAAATTAATAATATTTAAGAGAAATGCATTTTATTAATATTAAAATTCTATTAATATGTTTCACATGGGTTAATTTTTATATTAAAGTTATACACGTGTTTTATAAATATATTTAAGAAAGATAAAAATAATATTTAAAAAATGTTTTATTATCAATAACAAAATCACATGGGGTCATTTTATTTATTTATATATATATATATATATATAATGAAACCGCCTTTTACACTCATCATATATATGTGTGTGTATATATATATATATATATATATATATAAATATACTTGTTTTAATTAATGTTTTTTAGTTTTATTAATTATTTCAAATGGTCTTGGTAAAAACAGTCTTGTAATCCATAAAAAACGTCTGATTTCATTATTAGTCAATGATTATTTATTCATAACCTTTCATCTAAGAGCTCCAGTTATAGGATGTAACCTCTGAGGGTTCAGGTTGCAAGGTATTACCCTAGTGTTACCTTCTGCGGCCTGCAGTCAATGAGTGCTTTTGCCTTGTTCTTATTATGGAAAACATCTGGATCAAAAGTGCTCAATGTGCTTTTTTGTTGATGCTGTAACATATGATGTAATTTCCAGTGACATCATCTGACATTTACACTGCCAGAATGTCAGCTGGCACAGTTTGACGGGCAAAGATAACCGTCTGGTACTAATTAACCTGTCAGTTAAACGTCTAACCGTCGTGGAATCCATACTTTGGCGACCCTAAATTTAGTAGGCTAATTTCTCAGGCCCTCAACCATCTGCGTTTGCTTCGAAATTGATGCCTAATAATTTTTTAGTCCACAATGCCCTGCGGTGAGCGATGCCTTTTGCTCATTAGGGCCAACTGATTTCTCCGCTTTCTGCTTGTCCCGGCTCAGTTGGGCAGATTTTAACCAGACACCGAGGCAGTTTGGGGTTTGATTAATTTCGCTCCTTGCTAAAAGCTGCCGATGACAAATGCATAAGCCGCAAATAGCTTCCATCCCCATTCTGCTGCTGAGACGGCTTTATCTGAAACAAACCAACCAAGTCTGCGACTATCGCTCTGTACGTTCTGAGAGAGAAATTAGCTTTGATTTATAGCTCCAACTATTTTTTTGGAAGTCATAACATTGTGCTGTGCTTTGATAATGCTGTTGATTGAGAAGGGGAAATTCCACTGTATATGGTTTTGAAGGAAATATTCATTGGATGGGAGTTGGACATTCCTATGGTGTGGTTACTCCTAGTTGCAAATACAGTCTATTTTTTTTGTGTGAAAACTTACAAAACGCATTAGGGAATTATCGCGCTGCTCTATTTATGCAGATGTTGCGACTGACCATTGTACTTTCTCTCTGTAGATACTGTCTGATGAGCGTAAAAGGCTGTTTCACTGACTTCCACATCGACTTTGGCGGCACGTCGGTATGGTACCACGTCTTTAAAGGAAGAAAGGTAAGTGTTGGGTAGTTAGTAGTGCTCTTACTATTATTATTGTCCATACTGGCGGTTTGTTTATGCTATTACTTTCAAAGCAATTATGATGTTCTGCAGGATTGACTTTGGCTTGTGATCTGTGAAGATCAGGTGTCTAGAGGCCCTGTAAATGAATCTCTTCCCTGTTTGCATTGTTGCATCGCTGCGGGGGCTGCCGCGTCAGCAGAAATGGTGCTTGTGTGTGTGTATCAAATAATATCCGCGCAGAAAGGTCAAACAAGAGTGCTGGCGTGTGCAAGAAAGACGAGAGTGACACATGTATGACTAAAGGAACTTCTAGGAAGAGTTGTAGGAGTTTATCCCTGTTACATAATCCTCCTGCTTTCACCAGAATTGAACCGATTTCACTTGCAGAGAAATCGCAAGGTCGTAAGCTAATTCTTGACATTTTTAGTCATGCAATATACAGCGCTGTCCAAATGTCTGAGACCATTAGTGAAAGGCTTTTACAATTTTATATTACATACTGTACTGTGGTGATACTTCACCATAAACGTCCTCATTAATCATAGTTTACATGCACTAATACAAAATCAATACACATACTCTGTATGTGTATTGTTTAATGAACCGGAACAGGAAGTCCTTCTGGAAACATGACGTCTGTTTGGGAGGTTAATGCTGCATAATTTGCCTATGTTTGCCCTATTACTAGTGCTACTACTAACAACGAACATATATTAACATAACTAACATTAACAAATATTCATAAATACTGTAACAGATGTATTGCTCATTTTTAGATAATGCATTA
>JAUMHR010000059.1:13454841-13465781 GCA_032361145.1 Enteromius fasciolatus | reverse complement strand
TGAATATACATTATACTCTACTTTATACATCAACTATGATTATACATATACATTAACCCCAGAAGGAGCTAGAGTTTTTATTTTTGTTGTCAGTGTTACCAAATAAAAATATATAAATCTAAATACCAAAAAATAGACAACATCCAATACATCCAAAAGAAAAACTAATAACATAGTTGGTGCCAATAGTCTAGTGAGCAGTGTGTCGAGATATAACAACATAGCGTTACAGGCATCCAAAGTTCGAATCTCAACTTGAGGACCTTTCCCGATCTCGCCCCCCTTCCCATCTCACTTCCTGAGTCCTCTACACTGTCCTATCGTTATAAAGGAAAATGGCAAAATAAATTTAAAAATGTAAACCTGTGCTTAGAACATTTAATTTTGGGTGGTGGTACTTTAATTCATTTTCAAGGTCCTGTCTTTAATCTGGTTGAAAGCAGCTCTTCCAATCGCAAGCTCAAGACATCCAACACATTAACGAGAGATATTAGATTTGGTCTGGAATGTTTTTCCCACTGGCGGTCTCCCACTCCCCGGCTCTGCTGACCACATGCTTGAATTTGTGCTTCTGTTTTCTTCCAAACTCAGTTTCATAACACATCACATCTGAGATGTTGTGAAACCGCAGTTTCTGCTTTGTAGGGAAGGACTGTGTGAGGCAAAAATCAATCCTACTACAAGCATCAAACAAGCATCCGCTCTCATGGGCAGAGAAAGCCACTTAGGCTGTTTAAAAGAAATGTACCTATTGAGGAGGTAGGGTTGCACCCTAAAGGGATTGTTTGTGTTTTCCTCTTCATTACGAAGGTTCATAAAGAGGGTGGAGGCCAGATTCATTCTCATCAATCATCCTATGGTCCCATGATGCCATAGGAATCTCGTGCTCTGGGCACTGGGACAGGCATGACTTCTGCTTAATGTAATGGGGACATGGCAACCCATGGAATGTGGAATATAGCTCTTTGAGGAATCTTTCATCTTTTTGACTTGCTTGAGAGTTAACACGCGTGTATGCATTAAGCTTGTTTGTGATTTTATAGTCTAAATGCACCGTTACTATTTTGGTGTAATGGCCAAGGATAACATAAAAGATAAAAGCTCTATCAAAAAGGAAACTGAATCAATAAAGGAAAGTGCTTCACATTAAGGAGATCAAATGGCAATACAAACATGCATTTATTCGGGCGTTCCTGCTACTGCTGCCGTTTTGCCCTCTGTTGCATAACGAGTTGGAATATTTGTGTTTCTAAGGAAACGCAGTTTATATTTATCAAGAAGTGTTGTTAGGAATAATATTCGTTGGCTGGTTTAATGCATGTTCCTGCAGCTGTATCCTGAGTTATTGTTCTTTAATTGACTCCGAGTTAATAACAACTGGGAATGTCCTCCAACTTTACTTGATTGACATTGTAGGCAGATTTTATCAGTATTCACAGAGTAGTAAAAATGCATTCTCATGTTCTGTTCTCCAGTTTTTCTCTTTAAAGTTCCCCGAGGGCATATAAACAATTTGAATAACTGCACATACAACTAAATCTGAACCATATGAACTCACTCTCAGAGTGTGGGGTCTGAAAGTTGATAGGTTTGTGTTCATTATGTTTGCATTCCCTTGACTATGTGGCATTGCATTTTGATACTGTTACAGTCAGCAAGAAGCTCATAAACAGATCATGTTCATCATGTTCTGGTTTCTAAACATGTTCAGTAAGCTACATGTAAAATGGGTTGAGAAACGCTTCTCATTTTCCTTTGGCTCTTGTATAAACAATTCTGTGGTTCTATATGTTTCAGCCAAGGCCGCTTAATCGGCCAAAAACAAAGATGGGCTCGTCTCCATCGGCTGGTCCAGCCTCAACAGCGGGAGGAGTGAAGCTTTCGTCCAGTCGCGGCGGTTCATCTAGTGCCCGGCGCAGACGGACACGCTGCAGGAAGTGCGAAGCATGTACACGCAAGGAGTGCGGAGAGTGCCACTTCTGCAAAGACATGAAGAAGTTTGGTGGACCAGGCCGCATGAAGCAGTCCTGTATCCTGAGACAGTGCATAGCGGTCAGTTTGGGTACTCGCCATCAGATTTGACCCTTGATCTGCTGAATGGCACATCTGGAAGAACCAATAACCACTTTTTTTTTGTGTGTGTTTTGCAGCCTGTTCTACCTCACACTGCTGTGTGTCTGGTGTGCGGAGAGGCTGGGAAAGAAGACACAGTAGAGAACGAAGACGACAAGTTCAACATGATGCTTATGGAGTGTTCAATCTGCAACGAGATCCTCCATCCAGGATGCTTGAAGGTTGTTTTCATACTCAGGCCATAAAAACAATTGACATCTGAGCCATAATGGCATTAATAATCTTTCAAATGTCTTATTTTAGACATACAGTGTTGTCTGTCTACCTTTCTTTTGAAGAGTAGAAACTTATTCTGTTCTGTTGTTCAGGACAGGGACAAGGATTCTGGTGGTGTTGTAAATGATGAGTTGCCAAATTGCTGGGAGTGTCCGAAATGCAATCATGCTGGAAAGACAGGGAAAGTAAGCATCACTGTTCTAACATGCTTAAAAAAAATAATGAAGATGGTGGTGATACAATGTCATTGATATAAACTTGGCTTGTCTTCTTTCCCACCTTTTGGTCACAAAGCAAAAAAGAGGCCCAGGGTTTAAGTACGCCTCTAATCTCCCTGGCTCTCTGCTCAAAGACCAGCGAATGATCCGGGATGTAAAGGAAGAGCCGGAATCGAACATGTCTACAGAGTCCTACACCTCTACTGTTTCACCGGTCATGAAGAAGAAGACTGAACGAGAGGACAATCCTACCTGCAAGTCAGAAGACGCCTTCAAGAAGCGTTCTCCCAAATTGGAGAACAACCCACTCCGCAAGAAGAGAAAACTCTTTGAAAAGGACTCTGACTCAGATTCCAATGTCAAGAAAAAGGTAGCAAGACAATGAATAAGTAAAAGCAAATAAGAGATGAAATATAATTTTTTGCAAAGCATGTATTTTGACCCTCTTTTAAATCCACAGAAGAAGCGCTCAAAGCCTGAAGATCTCTCAACCTCTAATGTCCTGGGACAGATAAAGACTGAAAGAGAGGATGATGAGGAGTATGATGAGGATAACAGACAAGAATTGGAGAGGAGAGCGTTCAGTTTTGTGCCCTCAGAAGAAGAGGATGGAGATGATGAAGAGGAGGAGGAGGAAGAAGAGGAGACAATGAAGAAGAGTAGCCGAGAGGAGAATAGGAAGCTTGCCTCTGCTGCATGGGAATGTGACCAATCACAGGGCGGTCTTACCCAGGCAGGGCCCAGCAGTGACTCGGGTGTTGATACACATTTGAGGAACCAGCGAAAAACCAAACGCAAACCTCGCCTGCCCAACAAAGAACTGAGCAAAGAGTTAAGCAAACAACTGAATCAGGAGATCCAGAAGACAGAGGACTGTTTGGCTCATCAAAATGGCAGAGCGGTAAAGACAGAACCAGACAGTGATGGAGAAGACCGAAAACCACTGAGGAATGGCAGTAGCCATCTTAGAGACTGGCTGGAACCTAAGCGGGAACTGAACGGATCCTTGCGGGAGCAGGTCCAGGTTAACTGGATCAGGACTACACCTACCCCAGTCATTAGGCCAACACCTTGCCGCTCTCCACCGAAATGTGTTCAGATGGAGCGCCACGTTATTCGCCCCCCTCCAATTAGTCCACCTCCAGATGGGCTGCCCCTAGATGACGGGAATAATCACGTGATGCGGAGAGAGGTGTGGATGGCAGTGTTCAGCCACCTCACACACCAAGACCTCTGTGTTTGCATGCGGGTTTGCAAGACCTGGAACAGATGGTACGTCTACCAAAAATTCACAAAGAAGTTTAAGTTGCTTTTAAGTTGCATTTGCACTAGAGAATTTATTTCATACTGCAACAGATGTTTAGAGCTCGAGCTCTTCCCGCAGTACTACATGTGCATGCCTGTCCTCCATTGGCACTGTCGTTGGTTTGCTACCTTGCTATCAGACCAAAAGTGTAAATTCTGTCATTATGTACTCGTCCTCGAGTAGTTCCGAATCTGTATGAATTTCTTTGGAAGATATTTTGAAGAAAATTTGTAACCGGGCTGTTTTGGTTCACCATTAACTTCCATAGTAGGAAAAATATAATAGTCGATGGTGACCCAAAACAGCCTGGTTACAAACTTTCTTATAAATAGCTTCCTTTGTATTTGGCAGAACAAAGAAATTCATACAGATTTGGAACTACTTGGGGGTGAGTAAATGATGACAGAATTTTTTTTTTTGGGTGAACCATTCCTTTAACCCTTGTCCTGACCAATGAAAACACTGGAGTGAGTCAATGGAGTGAAGTGATCCTTTTGACTTTTTTTTTTTTTAACCGTGACTTTAATTAGCTTAGATACTTAAGGGTTGGGTCCTCTATGTTAGGTATGTATATTCCATGCAAGTGGCAAAATCAACACAGGAGTCTTCTGTCCTCTTTTTTTAGGTGTTGTGATAAAAGACTGTGGACCAAGATTGATCTGAACCGGTGCAAGTCAATCACTCCGCTCATGTTAAGCGGCATTATCCGCAGACAGCCGGTCTCCATGGACCTGAGTTGGACTAACATCTCTAAAAAGCAGCTCAGCTGGCTAATCAACAGATTACCTGGTACAGTCACACTTCTACTTACTCCTAAATTGTTTAATGGTGGAAACAGTTTTGTATCAGTGCTTCTCAAGTTCCCTGTACAGCTGGATTCCCTTCCAACTGTTTTGATCTATGTGCATCTCCTGATGGTGTAGGCTTTATGTACTCTATGCCCCAGTCTTATTACCAGAGATCTACCTTACTGTAAAGTTGAGTTACAATGCTAATCAAATACACATAATCCAGTTAATTAATATCTACAGGAACTTTTCATAATTACAAACAGGTGCTTTGAAGCAGAGTTAAAAAGGAACTCAGCATAAAATGTAATCTCCAACAACAGCATTGGGCATCCCAGATGCATGCAATCTCTCATGTCTGATAATTGCATGACTCCTTTTGTCTTGGTTTCCTGGCAGGTCTGAGGATTCTGTTGCTGGCAGGCTGTTCGTGGGCAGCCGTATCAGCTCTATGCACATCCAGTTGTCCTTTGCTGAGAACTTTAGATGTGCAATGGGTAGAGGGACTCAAGGACAACCAGATAAAAGACTTGCTCTCCCCGCCGACAGACAACAGACCAGGTACTGGATGATAAAATCGATTGCTGTTTATGTCCAATAAATACCTCTGACCTATTTAGAAGTTCTTTATCTCTTATTTTGCCAATTCATAGCACCCCCATGTGTATGCAGCTAGTAGTACAGGTACATTTCTGTTATATGGTTAAAAAAACTGACATGGTGAAAACTGCATATTACTGTCTCTCAGGTCAGTTGGACAGTAGAAGTAAACTGCGGAACGTGGAGAATTTCTGTCTAGCTGGTCTGGACATCACAGACACGTCCCTCAAGCTGATCATAAAACACATGCCTTCACTGTCCCAGTTGGACCTTAGTTACTGTAACCACATCACCGACCAGAGTGTGAATATCCTCACAGCAGCCGGCACCACGACCAGAGACTCTCTTACTCACATCAACCTTTCAGGTATTGCAGGAAATACTACAACCCTTACATAACAGGTTAGACATGCTAACGGACAGTCCAGTGGCTTGGAAAACAACTATGCATACATTGCATGTGTATATACACACAAACTCATCTTAATCAGTTAAGATGGCTATCTTGCTGTATTATGCATTGCATTTTGGGAAAAGTTTGATGCAAGGTCACTACCCTTCACTTGCTGCTAAGATCAAGCATTAGTGAGTGGCTATGGCTCTAAATTCCTTTACTTTTTCTCCACAGTTTGTAACAAAGTTACAGACCTGTCGTTGACCTACTTCAAGCGCTGCGGAAACATTTGTCACATCGACCTGCGGTACTGCAAACAGGTGACCAAAGAGGGTTGTGAGCAGTTCATCGCTGAAATGTCCGTCAGTGTGCAGTTCAGACTGATTGAAGAAAAACTACTGAGCAAACTGAGCTAGTCAACAAAGACACTTACAATAACTTGACCTAGAACCCAGGGAACTAACGGTTTCACCCTACATTTTCTACACTTTTTCAACATGTGATGTGTGGGGCCTAACACACACTCAACAGAAAACCAGCAAATAGAAAAATGGCATATTGCTAAACGACACACTCCAAGCAAATGCCTGAACTTCTAATCATCAGAGCTCACAAGTGAAGAAATGTATTCATCTTAGGTGGCCAATTCAGCCTTTCAATCTGTTTATTGTTTTCAATTTGTTTATGTTGTGCTGCTAAGGCAAACTTTTGTTTTTTTTTACGTTTACAAGGCACAGCTAGCAGAGCGTGCCAATGTTAAAATGCTGTTGAAAGGCATGTTTACTCGTATATTTTGCATAAATGTTATAAAAGAAAAAGAAAAGGTTTTACAGTCACACAGTGCAGTGTTGCAGTGACAAAACCGACTGTTATTTTCTTTCTCGGAAAAGAAAAATTCAAAATGCATGTGCTTTTTTCGTTACCATGCAAACGTTAAGCGTCATGCAGTGTTAATTTTTGTATCAGAAGGGATTTCACACTTTTGTGCAGTATTAAATGCACTTATATAAATATATATATATAGACTTTATTGACAGTATTCAGTCAGTACAAAGTTTTATTTTTTTTCTACGCTGTAGGAAGTAAAGCAAATCCTATCTATACTAGCGATAGTAACTGTGCAGATGTTTTTGTAATGTTAATTTAAGATGTAATGTCTTCTGATGTTATAAGATGTTCTACAGGTACATTCTCTTTTTCACATTACTTACCTGGGCTTCTTTAATATGTATATATCTGAGAAAAGACGCATTTGCACTGTTTGACCTGAATAAATATTGATATTTTTTCCAGTATTGATCTTTTTGCTTAAATGAATTTTGACTGTGCACAAGCTGGTGTATTGTAGGCAGAAAACGATATACAGCATTGAATTAGGCTATTTCGTAAGAGAAGACTCGGTTCAAGCAATTGTGTTTTTTTGTTTTTTCCCGCCTAATTTTTTGCCGCTTTTTCCCCTCACTCTCGTGTTAAGACTTATAATTGAGTAAATAGAGAACATTATTACATACAGTCAGGCGTACCTTTAGGAAATTCGTTCTCCACGATAACCAGCAACCATATCCGTGCATTGTACCATGAATAAAAAGTTATTTTTATCCTCGTGCGTCTGTCTGAGAGTAACGTATCCTATGACAGCGATGCACTTAGCAGCCATTAGAGGGCGCATTAGCATTTCATTGTTTGCAACTGAGAAAAAATAAAACGCTGAAATCAGAAAACTCTTTATTTTGTTAGTTCAAGGTACCATATTTTATTAAATTGAATAAATCATCTTTGAATTACCAAAATAAAAAGTTCAACATTCCAAAATACAAAGACCAGATCCCAAAACGTCTTCCAGCGCTCAGTTGAAGTCATTTAGAGTGTAATCTTGTCTGCTCAGCTAGAGTAGTTGCCTACTACCAAGTGACATCTTTTAGAGATAGCAGCATTAGAAACATACACATAAGCACAGTGTCATTGTTAGGCAGACGGGGGTGGAGATGTTCTAGAAGCAAAATAAAAAGTCAGATTATAGAAATACATGGAAGTGTCACCAAAGTGTAACCAATTCTACTGTAAAATTGTGACTCATTTAAAATATAAACAACTAAATAGATGTTGTTTACATTCAAGGAAAAACTGGAACGCTGAAGGGGGGCGAAACATTTAAAAGAACGCAAGAAAAACTGGACAACAGAGGAAAATATATCCATATACTTTGTGTAAATTTTTTTTCACATGTATATAAAATCATTTGTGTTTAATTTATTAAACGTTTCTTTATATTTGTTCGTCTAGCCAATACCACAGACATAACTTTTATTTGACTACAGAATTCACAGCAACAAAGGGCATCTAGAGGAATCAAATTACAACTGATTTTCCTCTTATTTTTATCGTTATCTAGAAAATGTAAATATGCACAAAAAGGGAAAGAAACGGTTTATTAAACATAAGTAAAATCACAAATGCAATAGAGAACTGTGATACGTAAATCCATGTAGCACCGCTTGTGGAAATCTCTTAAGCTGTATAAATGTGGTACAACACAACTTGCCAAAAAACAGACGTCTTCAATGGTATTGCAGGAGATGAAGAATATTCAACTCAAAATGGTCTTTTTGAGCCACTGTAAAAACTGAATATTTAGCAAATGAAACCTACCAAGGCTTAAAGGTGCAACTTCTATACCAATGAATAGTGCTTTGACAAATGTTTTAATATTGTACACTCCAAAAAAGGTGAACCCTCCTTATACCGTTAAGATCACATGACCAGCCTAACTTCCTTTACCTTGGTATCCACCCAAAAAGTGTAGATTTGATTCACTTTTAATGAATCAAAAATGACTTCGCATACCTTTAAGTATCTTGTATATGCAGCACAATGGAGACAAACCAACCACACACCTGATGTTTGACAGATACTGCAAAATGAAAAACAAGAAAGTGAGGTTCCAGTAATAAGCTACATAGCGGCAGATGCTGGATTCCAGTGACTCTGTAAAAATATGATACAGTTTCTATAATCTTGCTATAAATAACTCTTCTGCTAGCTGGTCAATTGATCCGGTGTCATGGATGCTGATTCGTGGTATGGCAATAGCCGATTTTGTACATGAAAATAACACGCTTATTAATTATATAGCACATAAAAACATAATCCAGAAGCCGTTCTGCTCATTCCTACTTTGGCACCTACAGTACGTTCCCCCTTCACGCAAATGGTCTTAACTGCTGCTACGACGACATGCATCTTAATGGCAATCGGTTTCTCTACACGCACACAAAGATTTCTAATATTGCACATACAATAAGACATTTCCAAAAAGTTTACAGGAAAGTACCGTAAACCACTTTCATGTTTATATATGTTATTCCTCTAAATCCTCCGTCTTCCCTGGGTTAGTAACCGCAGAAATGATTTCAAAGTGTCAGCGGATGACCAAATAAAAATGGGCAGCAGGAAATGCTCGCTCTGTAAAGAAAGTGTGCGCAGTACAGGTTTCCATCACTTTGAATCTGAAGGGGCAGTTCATTGGTCCAGTCGCGGCCCCAGCCTGCTCGGTCCAGCAGGAAGCATCTGGTGTGACGGCTTTCCGGTAGAGGTGAAGCTCACCCGTTAAGACTTGAAGACGTGCACCGCCCGCACCACGTACTGCCTGCAGATGGGGCACTCGCTCATCCTCTTGCCGCACTTGGTGCAGGTGACCATGTGACCGCACTCCAGCAGAACGCAGTCTATCACGGCATCCATGCAGATACGGCACAGGTTCTCATCAACGCCGCCCAGCTGAGCTACTTGCACACCATCTGCAAGACAATATATGAAGGGTTTGAGATCTTGTTTAATACTCGTTCAATCTTGTGTGTCTGCTCTGCTTGGGTGTATACATAGCTCCATATGAAATGACACTTTATAAGAAATACACAAGAAAATTTGAGCACTAAAATGTGCTATTTAATTTATTAAATTAAAATGTTTTAAACTAACATTGCATGTTAAACATTTCAAATTTACTAAAATGTGAATTTATGTTAAAGGACATTAATTTAGTATTTTTTTTTAACAATAAATATAATTTCAGATTTTTTTTCAGTTTTGAAGAACATCATTTTAAATTACATTTAAAATCAGTTACATTTTTATTTTAATTAATTGAACTCTACTAAAAGCATTTTTAATTACGCATGGTTTGATTACATCCCGTAATAAAAGTAGCTATTATGAGAATATATACGGATGTGTGCATTAAATATTTAAAAGCAGAAATTAGAATTTCTGTTACAGAACATTCATTCTTGTTTTAAAAAAATAAAGACAATATTTTTTATTTTATTTTAAAAGCAAATAAAATTCAAAACATATTTAAACAGAATGGGATAGAAAATGTTCTTGACTTGACTTGATTAATTTAATATAAGCAGTTATAATATAAATAAATAGGGAAATTCACATTAAATATCTAAAAGCAGAAATTTTGTTAAAAGGATAATAATTTTAACATCAATTATTTTAAATTAAAAGTCCTTTAACAATAACCTCAGTCAAGAGTAAATATGATTTTCTGTATTATTCTGTCTACTTATTTGACAACCTTTTAGCCAGTCAATATCAGCGGGCAAACCTTTTAATGAATGATATACACTACGTGCTTTCAACTCTGCTCTATGGCAGACTAATCCAGAAGTTGCTGTCGTCAGTCTTATTAACTCTATTAATTGCCCTATAAAAAAACAAAACGATGCACATCCCTAAAGCATCTGAAACTTGGTCCCTCTCCAAAAAGCCACTTAATATATCGTCTGAGGCTGGACAGCTATAATCTTTGAACAATTTTGGGCCGTTTTCCAAGCAGTGTTAATATAATAAATGAAGGCAAGGTGCAATTACAGTAATGTGACAAGCTATAAAAAGACAGACAGATCACATTAGGAGCATAATTCATGACACAAATGTGATCATGCACGTGGAAACCACATATCAAACTCTCCCAGCATGCATTGAGAAGAGTCACTTTTCATTCATGGTAATTTAGATGATGGCAATGATGATGTTGGAGCCACATTCAAAAAAGGCGTCTTACCTCCAATACCTCCATTGCATATAGGAGGAGGGTAAGCTATGACTTTGATCAACAAACACAGCAGTGAGAGAGTTAACATTATTAGCACTGGCAGCTAATGTAACACATGCATACACCTTTTTTTTTACCTCACAAATTGTTACCCAGAAAGATTAGTAATTAGTCCTGGAAGTTACGGTATTGATATTTTACACTGCATTTTCAAAATAATGCA
>JAUMHR010000059.1:13405083-13419437 GCA_032361145.1 Enteromius fasciolatus | reverse complement strand
TTAAATATACACTCATTTGCATACATTTCCAGAATGGAAATCTAGGTTTATCTGGTGTGCCAAACTTCTTGTTTCATTTGGTTGACATATTAGTTGAAAGTTTTTACAAAGGATCTTTTTATCACTCGGAAAAATATTGTCAAGAGTCAGGAATAAAGTAATGGAATGCTTTATAAATGAGGCCAATGATATATAAACGAATCCCTCAAAAACATTAGGAATTTAGATGATTTAGCTGATGTGTGTGAGTGTGGCTGAAATGGAGATTTTTTGTCACAGCGTAATGCAGTTGTCGTGTTTTTCAGCAGCATTCTTCATATCAAGGTTTGCATGCCAAATGCCCTCTCTGTGTGTCCTCCAGGGATATCCTGAAGAGAGGCGGTTCTGCTGTAGATTCTGCCATTGCTGCTCTGCTGTGCGTGGGATTGATGAATGCCCACAGCATGGGTATCGGAGGAGGGCTCTTCTTCACTATTTATGATGCCAAAACAGGTATGCAGTCACTATTACCTGTCTGACTCAACCTGACACACTAGTCTGCTCTGTCTCTGTTTATATGTTTATATTTCTGTACATACTTTAAGGATTTATTTTTTACCATTTTATTATATTTAATAATATTTGCAACTTTTGTATTAAAAATATTGCATTTTATATAATATTTTCATCTTTTATTTTAATTTTTTGTGTATGCACAGGATGAATAAAATGTAAATTAAGCACTCACACTGCATAAATACATTTTATAATTTAGTTTCATATAAAATAATTTAATGTAAAAGTAAGTAAATATGCCAGTGCCTAAAGAATTTATACATTTTAAGAATCTGTTTTTATACTTTATGTATTTTCTATTCTTTGAATGTTATTTAGATATTTAAGAAAAAAAAAACATACAGATAGATACATTTGTAAAAATACGGTATTATTTTTTTCATATTTTAAACACTCTGCATAGTTCTAATGTACATAATTGTAAATAATATAAATGTTAACATGTGTCTTTGTGTATATGAAGAGTTTATACTTAATAGTTTAATCTATTTTATGTTATGTAATTTTTAAATAATGTATTACTTACTTTTGGATTTCTTTATATTTATGGATTTTTTTTATTTCGTAGGAAAAATGGAAACCATCAATGCACGAGAGATGGCCCCCATAAACGCAACCAGAGACATGTTTGGAAATAGTACAGCCCTTTCCCAGAAAGGTATCTATTAACTACATTACATTAACTGGGAAAATCATTAGTGAAGCAGGATTTACACAATGAGTGGCCTCCTACGGTGCCAGTAAGAAGAGATAAGCATCAAAAATTATCAACACATTTTGAACAATCAATAACCTACCCAGTCTCACTGTATTTATTTGTGGCAGGGACACGTTTATTTCATTATTTTCTGAAGTCCAGCACGTTTTTTAAACTACTGTAAGATGCATCCAATGGAATCTAGTTTAAATAACATGCTGGACTTACGAAAATAATGAAATAAACATGTCCCTGCCATGAATAAATACATTAAATTAAATTAAATTACATGACTAAATCACAAACTGCCATGAGAGTGGGTTGCAATAACTCAGTACATCAGACTCTGTGGTAAAGAGAGGATGGGTTAATTAAACCCAGCTGAGTTGTATTTAACCCAGCGTTTTTAGAAGTGTGTACATATGGCCGTAGTATGTAGTGTTATCAACTTCCATATATATATATATATATATATATATTGCTGCATTTTTATTCTTCTTAAGTTCAATGTTTCAGATCGGTTAATGATTTCAAATAATAAAACATGAAATGAAGCGTTTAAAAAATTCATCCACAGGTGGTTTGTCCATTGCTGTACCTGGAGAGATTCGGGGCTATGAAATGGCCCATAAACGGCATGGCAAGCTTCCTTGGAAAGAGCTATTTTTACCAAGCATACAACTGGCCAGAAACGGCTTTCCTGTTGGCAGAGCATTGGCAAGTGCCATCAACTCAAACAGAAACATCATTACTGGTGATAAGATGTTATGGTGAGCAAACATGGATATTTCAATCAAGAAAAATATTCTTACTTTTAACAAGGTGCACAAAGTAATTTGTCTTTATGATGTAAGTTGTAATATGCAATATTTCTGGTTCGGTTCCTTAGCTCTGTGTTCTGCAATTCCAATGGCAACATCCTACAGGAAAACGACACCATTACCTTCACAAAACTGGCTGACACTTATGAGTTCATTGCAGAGAATGGACCCGATGCTTTCTACAGCGGACAGCTTGCTGAGAGCCTTGTGAGAGACATCCAAGCTGCAGGTCTTTATTCACACACATATCTATTGCATTATTTGGTACATCAATACCTCATAATCATAAAATGTCTAACCCTAAACAGTTTCTTGAGTATTCTTCTTAAGTCTCAAGCCTTAACTCACAATCTTGATCCAGGAATACGTTCTGCTATAGTAAATCAACACAAGCGTTTAGCCACATTTTTTTATTTCCTGTCAGATGTACTTGATTGCCCATATTAGTGAGTTAGAGATGCTAAGTCGTGCAGTTTCTAGGCTTCTGTTGTGGCTGACGGGTGGTGGTTCATTGATTTCCAAATATTTTACATCCCACTAATTCCTGCAGCGCTGCCAATAATCCACCCAGGCAGAGGTGTTGAAGGATAACACACAATTGGTTGTTAATGACTAAATCAATAACTCAGTAGGTTTGATCTTGTTAAGTTGCTTAGCATCATGCGTCATCGGGCCGTCTGTGTCGTGTGTGTTGCAGATGGGATTATAACTCTGGAGGACTTGCGAGATTACAAGCCCTTGCTGGATGAATACCCCCTCACTGCCACCTTGGGTGAATATACAATGGTGACACCAAACGCACCTGCCAGCGGCCCAGTCCTCACAATGATACTCAACATCCTGAGCGGTAGGTACAGAGTTTAAACACTGGACAGCCTTTCCAGGGCTGCCTTTCCCAAAAGCATTGTAACCCTAAGTGTATATATATATTTACATATATATTTCATATATAGCCTACAATTCTAATTTTTGTTTTTAAGAATATTTCTGACTAAAATGTTGACATGGTTCCAACATATCACCCAGACCTTGAAATAAAGTTTGTTTTTTATTTCTATATTTTCCAATTTAATTCAATTGTATTTTTTGTATGAATGTCTGTTAGTTTCAGAAATGAAAATTGCATTTTTTTCTTTATCAATTTATTTTAAAGTGTTACGGTGTAATTATACATTTAAGTACTGAGTAATATTAATTAACTACATGTATTTACTATATGGTTATGGTTAGTGTTACAGTTACTTACATGTTATTATGTATAATTAATTGTTATTATAACAGTAAGTGCATGTAAGGTGCATAACAAAGACACTTTAAAATAAAGTGTTACCGAAAAAATGTTATCCTTGTCAGCTAGCTGAAAAAATATATTCATTTATTTCAGTAACATTTATTTTATTTCAAGTAACAAAAACGTTTTCTTTATGGTTTTAGTTTTATTAAGCTATAATTACCCTGACCCAAACTCAGTATCGATTTTATTGATTTTAATAACCAGCCAGTAAATACAATACTGTACAGTAGGTTCGTTGTTCATTTGAGTTGGACATTTCTGAAAAATGACTCGGATGTTCTGATTCAGCACTGATTCACTTGAAGTGACTTCAAGGTTGTTTTAAAGTAAGAGTAAGAGTTTTAAAAGAACTTATTCATAAGAGTAATTTTTTCATAAATCAGATATAGTTTATTGTCTTGATTGTTCATTGTAACATTTTCCAGACTGGATTTTACATTTTTCTTGCACATATGCTATAGCGAATTGGTCAGCTCAGCACAAACAGCCAATACCTGGATATTTTAAGTGATATAGAAATCCTGGCCAGGACATATTCCGTAAAAATTGCACGTTTGGTGACCCTAAAAAATGTTTATTTTGCTGTTTGATGTTGTCACATTAAAATGGCCAAAAATATTGGCACCCTTGGTAAATATGATCAAAGAATGCTGTGAAAATTAATCTGCATTGTTGATCCTATCAATCTTTTATTTATTTCTGTAAAACAGGAAGCCATGGCTGGATAATTTCATGTTCATAGTGTGAATATGAATGGGAATATAGATATTTTACTTGCTAATAATGTGTCCGTGTATTTAAGAAAAATATTTATATCAAAAAAGATATTCCCCCCTTTTTAAATTCTTGTTATCCAATGAAAGGTTAGATTTTTGTGAATTTGTTCAAAGAAAAGATCAAAAAGATTAACAATGCAGATAAATTATTTTTAATCATATTTACATATATAGGTTGCCAATATTTTTGGCCATGACGGTATTATAGTCAATCGACCTTTCTCTGAGTTAACAAAAAGTTTCCATATAAACCTACATGGACCATAAAAACCCACACTGCTGTTTTTAACAGTAAAAGGAAGCATCTAGTTGATACCGATTACAGGATGAATCTTAAGACAATCTTATTTCCTCATGTGGAACCGTGTCAGGCAGAGGATGAGACTTCAGTCTTAACTTTTCTTTGCTACAAGCCATTAAAATCCCTTCACCCTTCGCTCCTGTCTCCCACACCAATACTAACGTGGGCTGTTTGTCACTAATTGGACACAAACCAAGCATGGAAAAATCCATGCAGTCAGTGTGTTCCGACCCTTTCCTTGGGGTTCCACCAGTAGGGGATACTCTGCAGCAGCCTGTCATCTGAGATTCATCAGCTTTGCTTTCTTGCGGCGAGCTGGGTGCTCTCCACGGCTCTGTGTCTTGGTCTTTTTCAGACACCCACTCTGTAGCTTTACTGATGAGATACTTAGTCATTAAGTTGCTGCCAGACAGAGCACGGCTGTCGATAAACACAGTTAGCACTTGTTTTTCTTCCAATATAGTTTGATTTATACAGTCGTTATGAAACATCTTCCGAGGCGACTCATTCATAATTGTTCAATTATTTAAAAAAGACGAGTCTGGCATGAACGGTAGGGACAATTCGAGACATTTTCAGACTAAAACTGGGTCAGCTGTCCAATAGTAAAATAATAGTTGACCTAAAAGTGAAAATAATGTCGCCATTTACTCGCTCTCATGTCATTTCCTAACCGATGTGACTGACTTACTTTAGTGAAACACAAATGAGATGTTTTGCAGAATATTCTGCAGCATTTTTCAGGCTGAAATTTTCCATAATAATCACATTTGCGCTTCTCCATATTCAGATTTGATTATATAAATGTGAAAAACAATTGCATTTGGCTTCACTGACGTAACAATAAATAACCACTTGATTACCCAGCTAAAAAAATATATGTTTTAAGAATTCATAGTGTACAGTTTTTGGTTATACAAACAGTAAGGGAACCTTCCATTGTAATAGTTTGCAAATGTTATTTTTGAATGTTCTATGAACTTGCAATAAAAGGTGAAACATACCTGACAAATGTTCAGCCAAAATGTTTTGGAGTAAAAAAGCTTTCTGTGGCAGTCATCTCGATGACTGGCAGTTCTGGCCATTTATATGACAACAGTTAGCATGGTTGAGTAATCACAGAATGCAGTGAATCTAACCGTGCTCTCGTTCTCTTTCCTCAGGTTACAACTTCAGTTCAGACAGTGTCTCCACCATTGAAAATAAAACCCTCACTTATCATCGCATAGTAGAGGCGTTCCGGTTTGCGTATGCCAAGAGGAGCATCTTGGGGGATCCAGAATTTCTGAACATCTCCAGTGTAAGTTGTAATGAAAGGAAAAAGGACAATTCTGTCATCATCTACTCATCCTCATCTCATTCCTTACCTGTATGATTTACATTCTTCTGGCAATTTAAGACATTTTGTCTTCCTTTTTTCCTGTGATGTCATTTTTATTTTTAATATTTTTATGTCATTTATTTAATTTCTTTTCAGTTTTAAATATTTTTTTAATTTTTACTTTTAAAATTACTTTTTAAACGAATAAAATTTACTTTCATTTAATTGATTTATTTTGATTTGATTTGAATTTATGCGATTCCAGTTTTGTTGCTAGCTTTTTTTCTTTTTTAAGTAGTTTTAATATATATATATATATATATATACTCATTAAAAATCAGCTGATTTAATGACAACAAAAATATATATGTAGCAGTTGATTTTTATTTACATCCTTGTATATAACATACTAGTAAACAATAAAGGCATAAGACAAAAATAATAATAATAATAATAATAAAATAAACAGAAATAACACTGTAGAAAACAACAGGAAAGACAAAACACAAATCAGACAAAGATCTAATTTCAATTGTCTTCTGAAGTCACAATCTGAATAAAATTCTCCCACATGTCAACACCTGCATGATTTCCATTCAGTTTTGATAACATTTTTTAATATCATACATTCTCAATCATAAATTCAGTCCACATTTTTAATGTAGGACACTAAATATCTGATGAGTTTGAGTTTATTTTTATTTAATGAGTTTATGTAACATTAACAACACCATTTTGAACTGGATTGATGTTACGAGGCCAAAAACATCTTCCTATGTGTTCTACAAAAGTCGTACGGGTTAGAAACGACATATAGTTGAGAACAGAATTTACATTTCGGGGTACACTATTCCTTTAAGAGTCTTTTTATTAGTAGAATATCTGTAAACCTCAAGCAACATGCGTTATCTTAATGTAAAAATGCATCTGCAGCAGCTGTTCACGTTGACACAGGCATATGTTCATCAGCTGTGATCAAAGCCGTTGCTGAAACCAGCGTGCTGTATCTCACACTAATCACAGAGCATGAGAATAGTGCGCTATTGAACGGCTCATTGTGCGTTCGCCCTTTTGATCAGCTGTTCTTTCAAGCTGTAGATTATTGTGCCGCCAGCAGGGCCGCAATAATGATCTGCTTACCACCTCCTCTTTCTCGCTGACAGTTCATCCAGAACATTACCTCAAAGGACTACGCTGACATGATACTCCAGAAGATCACAGATAATACGACTCAGCAAGAGAGTTACTATCAACCCGAGTTCTACCTTCCCGACGATCACGGCACATCACATGTATCGGTGGTGGCAGAAGACGGCAGCGCGGTCGCCGCCACCAGCACCATCAACCTATAGTGAGCGTTTACACACATCTGTCATTATTTCAGGAAAATCTGATTCTGATTGACAATAATATGACATAATATTCATTTTATTCTCACAGTTTTGGCTCCAAGTTAATGTCAAATTCAACTGGAATTATACTGAACAACGAGATGGATGACTTCAGTTCTCCCTTGATCACCAACAACTTTGGAGTTCCTCCTTCTCCCAACAACTTCATTGTCCCACGTGAGAAAACATGATAACCACCCTTGGCAATATACTAGTATATACAACATACAGTATACTGTAGGGCTGTACAATTACAATTACAGATGTATAGTCCACTTCAAAGTCCACTTGTGGTTTTTTGCATGCTCAAGATGTGTCTTTTCTTTCTACAGGTTATTTTAAGGGTTTTCCCATCGTTTTGATTTTAGTTTTAGTTTAATATTATTTTATTTTTTTTAATTTTAAGAATAAACCAATCCAATGTATAATTGACATTTGAGGCTTAATTATAGAGGATTTCATCTTGTATGTTTGTGTAAAAAATTACTTAAAACAATGATATAAAGATCATTTAGTGTAAATTGTGATAATTGTAATTATGAATTGGAATAATCAACAATTATGATTTTTTTGGTCATAATCGTGGAGCGCTAGTATACAGTAAGCCCCATGAGGCCATACTTTATATTGAGTTTTATGCAAAATGTTTTCTTAACATCATTACATATGGTAAAATTACTGTAACTTGATAAAACACAAAATTTTATATTTCACCTTTAGCGGATATTATTGAACTATAATAAAATGAACTATAATAATTTAATAGAATCTGTATTTTAAATGTATATAACCAAATATATGAATACAATTGCCAAATATAATATATAACAGTAACAAAAGAATAGCAATAACTATAAATAAATACATTTAATAAACCTATTCTTTTTCAAGGGAGCTCAAAATATTACAAGCTCAAAAAAAGCTCATTTCTGAGATGAATGGCACACAGCTGTTACCATTACATGTTAAAAAAACTATATATATATATATATATATATATACATATAGTACACAGTATGCAAAATGCTGGTACATGATTTCAAACACAGCCATTAACTTTTTTGAAAGTTTTTTTTTAATGAAGTTTGTTAACTCTGTTGCTTTTCATTTTTGCTCAGGTAAAAGGCCCATGTCTTCTATGTGTCCCGCCATCCTGCTTGACAAGAACAATAAGGTTAAAATGGTGGTTGGAGCCTCTGGTGGAACAAAGATCACTACAGCAGTGGCTGAGGTGCGATTCAGTTTTATTTTAGTCTAGATAGATGTGCCGGGCAGAGTTCAGTCCTTATCAATTCCTACATAACTGGTGTTTTCTGCGCAGGTGATCTTACATGCACTGCTCTTTGATTACGACCTGAAGAAAGCGATAGTAGACCCAAGAGTTCACAATCAGCTCAGTCCAAATACCACACAAGTAGAGCCCGACTTCGACAAGGTGGGTGAAGCAATGCATTCAGGCGTCACGTTTTAAACAGTAATACTAGATATATGACTGAAATAATGTACTACAAATACTGTCCATCTCCTCTGTGCTGTACACTGTTAAAGAAAGAAAGAGAGAAACATGAAATTTAGGGTACTGTAAAACACATGGCAGGTGTGCTTGCCAAAACTTCACTGGGCTAAATATAAATTCACAGTAATAAAAAAAAAAAACACTAATTGCTAGGATGTTAATATATTAATCTATTGAAGTACTTAAATCTGTTTGCATCTTTATAATACGCTGACAACCACCATAAAAACACTGGTTTAATGAGAAATCCACATGATGAATCAAAGTTCAATACAAATACCTGAGGTAAATATTAATATATGAAAGGAGAAGGACATTAATGCATAGAAGACACAGTTATACACACAAATACCATCTTGGTAACACACAACACTAAAATAATGCAAGAAACTAAGAATAAACAGTTATTTCAATGAAAAACGTCTAATGTGAGCTGTCACAAAGAGACAAAAAATATATTTTAAAGCACTTAAATATTGCAGTTTTCACTGTATATAGCGTATGTAACTTAAGTTTAACCACATTTTACTCTAAAATTAAATTACGTAACCACAGATTCTTTTAATGTTGGAGCGAAAAATCACCTGGATATTTTATTGCTATTTTCTTCTGAATACACATGTGGTTTTGGCTAAGCACAACCCACTCACTATTAACCCACAGGACATTTTGGAGGGTCTTGCTGCGAAAAACCATGTGATAGAGGTGTTGAAGTCCATGGGCGCAGTGGTTCAAGCTGTGGTGCGGTACAGTGCTGGCCTCAGCGCTGAGTCAGACCCCCGTAAGGGAGGATATGCAGCAGGGTACTAACATTTGACTCACCGATCCACGTCTCTGGTCCAGCTGGAGGCAATGGAGATGCTACCCCAAGGATACTTTCCCCTCATCCTGCTCTGAAACAACCAAGTGCCTCCATCAGAGATACAGTGAATCAGCTCTCGACAATCAAAAGCTCTTCAGTGAATGTGGAATAAAATACACTCACCATGTTTTTTCAACTGTTTCTTATGATAACTTCCGTTTATCAAAATCTTTACATATCTTGTTACTGCAAATTGATATTTATTTCTGCTAATAAACATGTTGTGATGGCCATTATGAACTTCCTTGCATGACTTCTGTCCATACTGAGATTTATTTCAGGCAAGAGAACATTTTTGCAAGTCTTGGCAGGAGTGTCTCAGGGGAGGAAGTTTTAATCAAGCTTCTAATAAGAGCTGAAGCGTGAACAAGAGTTGAAATGCTCGTTTTAATGTCCCACGAGTATGTGGTCCTACCCACAGGCACCGGCCCGACATCAAGCAGCATCATTAATGCTGAAGTTGTGGGGGACAGAGAAAAATCACATAAACAGTCCTTAGTTAAACTTTTAAAATTGTACTGGGCTGTAGCAAGTAACTAATAAAATGTACAGTTTATTACATTAAAGGAAGAATCCAACAAGTTCTGCCGTAAATATTGTAATTTCAGTAACTGATATTTTAATATACCAACCTATTAAAGCACTGAAATCTGTTTTGTATTTTTGAAATAAACTGATAGCCTACAAATGCAGGAGGTGATGAGAAAGTCACATGATGAACCAAAGCCAATCACAAGCAGCTTTTAAGTATGAACATATATAGAAACACACAACAAACACCATCATGATGAGACTCTGAAACTGAAATATGCAATAAATATTAATTGAACAACATCGCATGTAACATAAAATGCTAATAAACATTACTGATAAGTAGAAACTACATCAAATTCAAACTAAATTTTACATGCAATGCAGGGAAGTCTAAGAATGTCCGTTTACCGTTATTCCCTTTAGGTTTGTACAGGAATTTACCATTAACAATTTAACAGGTCTTTACCATACAAAGATGCAGAACGTGTGCCCTTGAATTATGTTGGAAGTGGTGTACCTGCAGATAATAATTCTTATGCTAGCCAGTGCATAATGCTAGCATCCGGTCACTAATATCACTTTGGTCAAATATAGCTAAAACCAAATAAACTAGTACGCATTTCTCTAGTTTGAAAATGTCTCCATTTTTGTGGCCTCTGTGACCTATTTATTTCAGCAACTCACAGTATTGAGGCCAGACGCAGGATATTTCAGCCTCTGCGCTCCAGAAAGGAAAGCTGATTTGCACTTTAAACAGAAGTTCAAAGCTTGTCATTAATAAAGAGGCTCATAGCTGTTATTAAAGGTCACATCGTGAAGTCTGTTTAGATCATGTTTTCATATAGCAAGCTGGTACACGGTCATATTTTGAGCACAGTATCTGCCTCTTCATTTGCCAATATTCTAGCATTGTCTTGTGCTTTCGGGGGGCGTTTGTTCCCGCCGGGTGGCTTTGAGAGCTGTTGGGTTTGTGCTGCTAGGAAAAGGTCAGGCTCTTTCACTGTTCCCAGCCCTCCCATAGGGGCTGACAATAAAGCCCTGTCACGTGGTACTCGTTGCTACAACGGCAACACCATTTAGCCCAGAGCACAGCCTAGACTTTTAGTCTAATTTTTGAGGCGGAGCACAGTTTGAGACTATACAGAACCAGACGGCAGGTTTAAGCCCCGTTCACACTAGCAGCGACAGAGGCTGGCGATGAGGTCGCTAGTGGGCGTTCTCATTGCTGGTTGCTTAGTAACATCATTGTTGACAGCGAATAAGGTTTCTTGCCGCAAAAGACTGAGTATAATATAAATATACACTGTCCATTGAAATGAATGGGATTGCGTTGCTTTGTCGCTGTATGTTGCTTGTAGTGTGAACGGGCTGGTTTGCTAATGATTTTATGGCGGTTGAAGACAGCTGGTATCTGCTGCACTCACCTCCAGTAAACAAACTGCAAGGCTATGGCAAATAATACTGAGTTTAAAGGTTTACCTCAGTCTGAATGCAAATTTAGGCAACCTTTTTTCAGGTAAAAAGGGTCAATGTCTATTATCAACAATGTAATGTATGGAGTGCAGTGTGAAACCGGCGTGAGCCATTGTATTCTATTGCGACAAAAGGGAGTATGTGGCAAATGACATCAGAAGCGTCAGTGCGTTATAACCGGTTATGGTCTATTGCTGAACCGATACCGAATCGTCCTCGTCTGCACCGCGATGTATCGTAGAAATGATTAATTTTGACACCCCTAATAAACACAGAGTCAGTAGTACAGGCAGAGTCGGAGCAACGGCAAACATGAACATAAAAGGCATAAACGTAAGAATAATCCAGTAGACGAAGCGATGGTCAGACGAGGGCAGAGACAAAGGAGAATATCCAAGGCAGGCAGAGTCCATAACAATAAATCCAAACAGGTAAACGCAGGAAAACACGGAGGGACACGGATGGCTGTACAAAGAGATTAAACACGGTACATCCAACATTGACCAGCGAATTCACACAGAGACAGCCGGGACTTACAAACAAGGCTAGGGGTGGAGAAAGGGATGAGTGTCCATGGCAACAGACAAGGTGGGTGGAGATACAAGTTCATAATAAGAGTCCAGACATAGAAACAGAGAGGCTGGATTAGTAAAAATGTATTCAACTGACATCATAAATTTTACAATTTTTAAATTAAGTTGGCGTAATGCTCGTTTATTGTTGATAACTAATTGTGTTAACAAAAAGAAAAGAAAAAAAAAACATTATTGACGACTATGGACGTGCATCTTAGAGGCACGCCCCCAAAGCGGGAACATCGTGAACCGGTGTTTTCCGCGCCAGTGTGAACACGTGCCGTTAAAGTGGATGGAAAACACTCACGAAAACTAAAATATGAATGAGTTTAGAGTCGTGATCTGTGATTAACCCGTGTATAAAGAACAAAAAGAGTAACAAATTCATCCCTCCGTGTGCCTCCATAGTGGGAGTCGCGTGAATGAGGATCATTTGCATGTTTTAATAATGCATATCTCTTCTCTCAGAGGGAAAGCCGTTTGCATTCAGCTCACTGTGAACACACATAAAACTAAATTTAATCACATTATACTTTGTAGACTATAACCTCTCCTGTCTTCATGATTTATGCAGAATCTCATTTGAGTTTGTGCCTGGATGGCAGACAGCGAGGGCTAATGCTCAAACCATTTTCTTAAATAATATAAGTCAAATAAAAGACTCATTTAAAGACATCAGAAAGGATTTATTGTGATGTATGAAACAAAAAGATATGAAATGCACTTAAATCCATTAATATGTCATTTTCTGTAGTCCTCTGGTGCATCATGGTTATTCTGAATATAATTTGTCAACAGCTATAATAAACAATATAAAAACAGTAGAAAAGTAGAAAATATAAAAATTAACTTTTTATGATTAAAGTTTAACCAACCTTTGACACTGTTTATAAAAATATCAATATGGTAAATATAAAAAGGATTTAAAAATAGAACATTCACAAGTAATAAAACCACAGTTGCTAAAATAATGTCGTAATTGCAGTTTCTCATTCAGTTTGATGACATTCACATTTCGATTTTCTTATAACACAGTTTTCCCAACATTTACAGTAACAACTTTAAAAATGGAAAAGAATCAGTAAGATGCATTTAGAAACATTGACCTCAAGTTAATCGCTATTAGCTCTCGTAAAATAGTGTTGGATGATGTTTGTACATATCTGAAAATTACTTTGATTTGGCTACAAAACAATTACTTGACATTTCCATAATTACTGGCCTAGTAATTTTTCCTGTCAAGGCTTCAGGTTGGCCTACAAAAATAAATAATCACTGCAGCACTCTATGCCATGTGCAACAACTTGCCCCGACCTTGACATTTATGGTCAAAAAATGTCCTACCAACACAGTTCAGCCTATCAGATCAAGTCAATTGATCTTAAATGATTTCAATTAATTATACACTTGATTCTTTTTTAAACGAATGCCAGTGTGGTTTATGAGATGCAACCCTTCCTGTGTGACAACTAGCCCCTGTCTCCCTGACATAAAAAAGATATTTATATGCACTCGAATCTTACAGTAGCTCTCGTTTAATAAAGTTAGTGGACATACAGTAAGTGGACATGGACGGACAAATGCACACCATTGTGCACAATCACCCTATATCTGAATTTATGGTTTTTACAGGCGTTGCTAAAAGAGAGCGCTGACCCTTTGTTGCCACCCTCATGTCCTCCAAGGCCTGATGAATCACCACACAAGTCTCTATCAGCTGACGGTGCAAACGGAGGCAGGGTCAGTATCCCGCTGACCTGCCTTTCTTCCTGTCGTCAGATACGGCACTGATGCACTGTCCTTCTTTCGAGATGCCGTTGACTACATTGAAAAAAAAGGGCCAGTGCTTCTCAACGTGTCCTATCTTCTTCATTGCCTTAATAGAAGACTGAGAAGAAGAAAAGAACAAAACATTACTACTTAAGTCACTTTTGATAACCTGTTTGATAAAATGATGATTAGAATCAGTGACCGAGGGCATTTCAAGAGGAGGTA
This sequence comes from Enteromius fasciolatus, assembly GCA_032361145.1. Lineage (NCBI taxonomy): Eukaryota > Metazoa > Chordata > Actinopteri > Cypriniformes > Cyprinidae > Enteromius > Enteromius fasciolatus. The sequence continues at coordinate 13,405,326 of JAUMHR010000059.1, read as the reverse complement.
AGAGCAATTACAAGCAATACGGCCACACTTTCAACATGGGATTGTGATTCATGGTAACCATAATATTAGAGCAGACCTACATTCCAAAGGACTTACACTGTCGTACCCACGCTCAAATAGAACATTGTTATCCGAGTCCACAAATACTATTTTAGCAGCAATAGATTCGTTAAGGTTCATCCCAAACCACAAGTGGTTCATAATGGACTGAAATAGAAAAAGAACAAAGGGTTATTCGTTAAA
>JAUMHR010000059.1:13356363-13383326 GCA_032361145.1 Enteromius fasciolatus | reverse complement strand
GAGCGGGCTCTGGAACTGGAGCGGGCATTGGAACTACCCGGACTGGAGCGGGCTCTGGAACTGGAGCGGGCATTGGAGGGCGCTCTTGCAGCGCAGGAGACTCGGAATCCTCCTCCTCGGCCACCATTCTGAGCGCGTGAAGGCATCTCTCCATCACTGCCTTCGACTCCTCTGGAGTCAGCATCGGGGGTAAGGAGATCGGGAGAAAGGAAGTCCCGAACAGAGATCCACGCCAGGGCGGTTTGTTAGTGTTTCGCCGACGTGAGCCAGTGAACAGAATGTGACAGTATGATTTTTTAACTATTTATTTGTGAATTACTGTGTAATAATAAATATTTGATCACTTGCTTATCAGCCAGATTTCTGACCCTCATAGACCTGTTATATTGCTTTTAAATATTCCAGCTACAATCTGCTCATGATTCTTAATTAGTAGCGCCTCTTTGAGGTTGTTAGCTGTCATAAAGACACCTGCGCACCCCACAATCAGCCAAAGTCTAAGTAGCAACATGGACAAAACCAAAAAGCTGTCAAAAGACACAAGGGACAAAATTGTAGACCTTCACAAAGCTGGAAAGGGCTAAGCTGGAAAAAGACTTTTCTTTTTAGATTCTGTCTCTCACAGTGGAAATGCACCTATGTTGAAAATTGTAGACCCCTCCATGATTTCTTAATAAGAGAACTTGCAAAATCACAGGGTGATCAAATATTTATTGACTTCACTGTATATATAACGTTTTTTTAAAAGGAAAACTCACTTGTATAATTGGCTTTCTGAAAGAAATAATAAAAGTAAAAAAGTAAATAAATACATTTGTGAATAAGTTTATCCTTATATGTTTTCAGTTGTATCGCTGTGCACAATTGCTTAGTTAGAACTAGTGCTGTCAAAATACACGTTTTTGGTTAAATAGTATTGGTGTGTACTGTATATTTATATTTATTATGTATATATAAATACATATGCATGTATATATTTAAGAAACATATGTAGTTTATATTATACACACGCACAAAATAATACATATATAGGCCTATATATATATACATCTATTTTATATATAGTCTACTGTATGTGTCTTTATCATAAATACATACATATGTATATAAAAACTTTTATTTTATATGTGATTAATTTCGTTTAATTTTTTGATAGCACTACTTAAAACAGATTGTCACCTGTGTTTATGCCGTAAGCTATAGGATCTATGATTAAATATATGTTTGTATTAACATTTAGACCAATTTATGATTTTTTTACTTTTATATTTTTACTGAAATGCCATTTATAAGGCAATAAAATATTGTACCCTATTTCCTTTTTTAAACAATATATTTAAAAAACATCGTATTCTCAGATCCGTGTCAATAAACAACAAAGACTGTTTTTTAATGATGCAAATTTTCAAGAATATTTTTGTCGTCAGTGCTTTATGGAACTGCCTGTAAAGGTTAAACATTCTCAGCATTTGCTGCCGATGTCTTTTCCCCGTCACTGTCACCTGCGCACAAGTCACGTCACAGCGTCATTAACATTTTGACATCTTTTTATTCTTCAGTTGTTTCTCAAGGCAGTTTGACGTAACTTTCATCCAGTAGAGAGAGAGAGAGAAAGGGCGAGCGAGAGAGAGAGAGATAGAGAGAGAGAGAGAGATTCACTTGTTAAAGCTGAATTTTGGTGGCAGCGCGCGCTCAATGGGGTCACGAGGGACCGAACAAACTCCGCGCGAGCGACCTGTGCGATGCTCTCGCGCTCTATAAAGTCCTTCACTCAGCGTTCAACGGAGAGATTCCCACCTTCCCAACGACACGTTTAAATATTCTGCCTTTATTACTGAGATTCCCGACTCAACTGTGAAACTTCACGAGTCTGTGAGGGGTCAAAATGAGCTCCTCGCTTCCAAAAAGCGAATCCACCACATCCCTGATCAAAACCAACCGGAGAGTCCGCGCGGACCCCGCGAGCCACCGCAACGGGCACCGGCACACGGGAGGCGGCGGTGGAGACTCGTGCTGGACCGAAGAGTGCGATGCCACCGCCAGGAGACCTCTGTGCCAACCGAAACACGGACGAAAAGCGGAGAAGGTGCATAATCCCCGCGGTCAGGATGGATATTATCAGGAGGAAGGACCGGAACACCGCAAACCGTCACTGCACCATCACACCATTGACCCTCCGGTCCAACTCCACGGGAATCCCCGCACCAGCCGAACGCCCTCGCCGACTTCATCTCTCTCCAAGCGCTCGGAGGAAGCCGCGCTGTTCTTTGAAACGAAGGACAAGCGTCAAAGCCTCACCTCCAGTCCACCTCCAGCGCTTCAGCCCAGCAGCACCCGCGCCCCCGGGAGAGCGAGCGCGTACTGCGGCGCGCTCGATGCAGACCTCCATCCCATAGTAAAATCAGTCTTTGGACAGGTAGGGTTGACTACTGTGCTGTGCTACAAAGTCGCCTAATTCTTGTATCTAAAGTGACTTACATTTTTGAAGTACACTAGTGATGCAGTATACAGTGCATGTGCAGTATACTCAATGGCAACAGATCACAATCAGTAGCCTACTCAATTGAGCGAGTTTCAATGAGAAAGCTAATAATTAAAACGAGTTAGATGGTTTTAAATTGTTCTGTATCCCATGTGGTGTATACATAACGTTCCCATGAACCAGGATATAAATAATTATTATTATAAAAACTAAATGTAAAAATAACAAAATAAATAGATATTACTAAAATATTATTAGTAAAAATATATAAATAAAATATAGATATAGAATTTAACAATTATATATATATATATATATATATATATAATACAATTGTTATTTAAATATATATAATTTAAAAAATGTTAATATTTAATTAAATATTTAAAAGTGTATGTGTGTGCATCATATATATTTATATATGATGTGTGTGACCCTGGCTGTCAAAATCCAGCTAAATAAATTTTTTGTGATTGCTGTTAAAATCACCCTTCATAAGGTAAAAAACATTCTGTGAAAATTTAAGCCTTGATATGTTTAGTATTCACTGAGTAAGGCCATGTCAAAGGTTGGATGATTAATGGTATAATTAGATTTTTAGACTTTTTTTTTTAGCCTGGATTTCACAAAGGGTCACACACCCTGTTTGTGTGATAAAATTCATAGAGGTCATGAAAATGTTAATTAAATTTTTTTTTTAGCTATTTTTTGGTCACACTGTATTATGCTAACAATCAACTAATCAACTGTGAATCAACATCGCAAAAAAATTCTAAACATGACAACAACAGCAGTTGTCAAACTGTCAAACCATAATTGTTATTTATACGATGCATGCATGAACCATTAAACCATCAGATTCACTCAATCATTTCTTTATTAAGAATCGTTCCGACAGAATGATTATATCCTTTGTAAACAAGTTTTGATATTACTCCAATCATGTTTATATTAAGTTAACACAAATATGGCCACAAAATGTATTATTATTTAAAATAAAATAATACAAATAAACAAAATTCAACAGGTGGTTAGTGGAAAATTAAACAGAAACCGTTGCTGTTTTAGAGATTGAAGTTGTCTTCGACATTTAGGGCTCTACAAAGATGTAATAAGTACTCAAAAATGTATTAAGTTTTAAGTCACTTCAGATAAAAGTTTCCACTAAATGACTCGCTTTAATCCTGTTCAGCTAAATTATGGTTTATCACAGTGCCTTACAGTAAAACTTTTGAATGGTATGTAATTGGAGAGCATGTGTCTTTGGGGATATGATCTCTCTATGATCAGATAATGATGATAAAACTGAATTATGCATGAGGATTCGAAGATTAAAGTGAAACCGAAATCTTAAAGATGTGCCAGGTCGAGGTAAGAGTTCACAGACAAAACAAAGCCTAGGGAGTCAAATGCTTGATCTGACCCTATGCTGTCACATCTGAAGCCGCAGCAAAGGTAAATGACTGATGGATAGCTGATATGTATATTATATAGTGAAATGAGAGGGGCTGCTGCTTGTAACCGCATACGTAATGTAATCTGAGCATCATTTTTGAATCTTATTCAGCTATTAACATGTGCAATTATTAGATATTTTGAAGCTCTACTGAAATGTTGAGATTTTGCTGCAATGTAAGGGAAGAAAGCAGTGCATTGGTCCACATTTCTATATTGTGTGTTACACCTTTATTACCTGTAACCTGTTCATACACCTTCGTCCTCTTCTTCGCTGTAATTTGATGCCACTTTCTCCTGCTGCTTTCTTTCTCTGAAGGACAATAACTAACCATCCTGCTAATGTGCCACAGAAATAACACCTCCAAATTCAGGTTAAAGCTTCAACAGGTCAAAGACACAGAAAGGCACACATTTATCTAGCTATCTAAATGAGGACAAGGCATAGACTTGAACTCTTTTTATATAAAGTTAATTATATTTACAACAAACTAAAATTAGCCCAAGCCTTAACCTCACACCTGCAAATGCAAACAAAAAAATGAACACTGTACTCCATAGAGAAGCACTAAATGTTTTCTGTTGCAAAAATGTAGCTTTCCCTGAAGAAGGATTTTCTCTTACAACATTTGAAGTCTCCCAAAACATTTGCATTATTTTGCAAAATTGCGTCCCACCAAAAAACTGTCATCTGCTTAAAAAAATTGTGTTGGAAATATATATCAGTGCTTTTTGCAAACACAATAGTTTTGTGAGAGATCGCAAATGTTTTGTCCTGGGTTTCTCAAGGGAACGCTGTCAGAGAATGAGAAGTATCTCGGGGAAACACAAAACTCTTGCAAGAGCATGCAAAAGCATTGAAATATAATTTTGTCCTCCTATCTCACCGACTCCGTATGAAGTAGAAAATAGTTGTAGTTTGCATGTTTTTATTAATAGCAATGTTTCTGCCTGTTTCATTTGATTTTAGTTTTATTTAATTGTATTTTTTTATAAAGACCTCCTGGTTTTGTCTTATTTAGCTGACTTCTGGAGATATTTTTGCCTTCGAAGTGCAATAACAGTAAACACTCACTCCTTCTAACATTCCTTACATACAGCATTAGCTGAGGGTGCAATGATTTTCATGAAGCTGGGTTTCACTAAACCAATAAACCTAAACCCAACCCTGAAACAAACCACTATTGGCACTATTGAATTTAAAGCAAAACATAATTTGACCCATTTATTAGCATTCAAACAGCAAGACAAATAGCCAATAGCATGAATAGCAACACTTCAAATGTTGATTTTCATTGTGTGAGCACTTAAAAAATTATAGCCTGAACACACAGGCTCACAGAAATCACACAGTGCCTTAGCTGGAATGAAACAAACCACTTAAATACATGAATTAAATGAAAGTGGATTTGTTTAATTGGTATGTGAATAGAAGGGCACTTGTGTGAAAAAGCATTTATAAAGAGCTGAGAGAGTGTGTTTAACTGCATTACTTCCAAAGCCCGTTCAGCACTGTGTCGTTATAATCAGTATCATTATAAATGTAATACAGGTGACAGAAATCACAAAACGTCACAAGATACCTATGCTGTCACTATATCTAGTCTTTTCGTACAGTCAGAAATGCAAGATTCAGTATTGCCAGGAACCAGGTTGAGTCGGTCCTAGTTTTGACACTTTTGCTCGGTTTCAAGCGGCTCCTAGGCATCATTAGTCTTTGGCTTGTAAATGTCATGCAGTCATTTTGTCACAACCTCTCAATGTAAGACCGGCGCAAAAGTTAAAAGCATGCACGTTTCTTGAAGGAACAATCAGCCGTGACTGACGTGACACGCGATTGCGATGTCGTACAACACGTTCGCGCACGCTCGAGCTCGGCTTGGATCCAGAAAAGCCCTGCATCTTAATGTGAACGAAAACGCTGCTGTATTTATAGCACCGCCGTGTCTATTTTTTTCTCGTAGTGGATTGATATTCCTCAAATGCAGTGTTTCATATTTCCTTATGTAACATCAAGGCCTGCATACAATCCCTACAGAAATCATTCTCCGCCAGCAGGCACTAAATATAGCAGCTCAAGACCTGATTAGAGAGGAGAGGGGAAAGCTGTCTTTTGTGCTGGAGTGAAAAAATTCAAATCCATTAGCTACCTGACACGTGGGGTTTGAAACCGTGAAACTGAAGAGAGGATTCGAGTGTAGCTCATCACCCTGTCGAGACTGAGCTAATGTACATGACAGAACATGTGTTTGCACATTAGTTTGAAAATGATCATCAGTGTTTGATAAGTGTGATTTTAATTTAATAATCAATCAGTGATTTGAGTATGCAAGAGGTGTGTTATGTACTCTTAAAAGAAGGATAGGGTTAAGTTTAGATTCATATCTTCTTATAGAACACTTTAGCTGCTAAAATGGGGAATGAATGAAGAAATTAGGGCTAAAGCAATGAATGCGATGAAAAAGTTTCTTGTGGCTCTAAATTAAAATGTTTTAATCTCTTTCATCAACCTGAAAGGAAGTTTAATTCCTTGAATTGCACATTTTTAATGAAACCCAAATGAGCTTAATTTAGCACACTAAAATGATTCTGCTATAAAAACTAAAAAAAACTCTAATCTGAACCACTTAAAAAATTATACATTTACAGAAATCATGAAAAACTGTCCAAAAAAATGTACAAATTTATTCAGCTTTCAAACTTAACACAAACTACACACATGAATGCATTTCTTCAGAACAAAGTTAGTGCTGTCAAACGATTAATCACGATTAACTGCATCCAAAATAAGTTTTTGTTTACATATGATTGTGTACTGTGTATATTTATTTTGTATATATACATAAACACATTTAAAAATATATGTGGAAAAAATACATGTTTATATATTAAATATATTTATATACAATATAAAGTGTAACAATATAAATATATAAATGCATTAAATATTTTCTAAATATATACATGCATGCGTGTGTATTTATATATATATATATATATTATAAACAAACAGTACACATGCATATAGTATGTAAACAAAAACTTTTATTATGGAATAAACAAAGAATATGTTTAAAACCTGTAGACATGTTTTACAAAACCACTCCATTAAAGGTACTACAAATAGCACCAACCCATAATGCTTTGCAACATAAGTAGCCAATCAGAACTATTTGCATACATAGGAATACTTAAAAAAACTATAAAATAATAATATAAAATAAAATAGGGTTAATTATTTACCTCACATTCAATATTGTTGACTTTTTAAAAAGGTTGAATTTGTAAAAGCAGTACTATCACTGATATAACTTAATGAATCTGAGAATTATAGTTTAAAGTAAAATGGGAACTAGTTTTATGGCTGTCAGATTAAAATTTCAAGAAACCTTTTACTGTACCTACTCCCAACATGCAAATTTCCATTAATCTGATTGATTCTACCATTATACTCTCACTTTTTTATTTTTTAGAAAAGAATATAATTTATTTTCCAATAGATGGAAAAACAATTCTCCAATACATGTACTCCAGCAGAAATATAGGCCCACAAAATCAAAAATACAGCAGTTTTATCCCTGTGTTCACCAAACCCATCTTGAGTGTTTGCTGCTAAAAAGCTCATTTTTTAGTTTCATCTGATCATAGAAGCCAGTCCCATTTGTAGCTCCAGTCCTGTCTGACAACTGAACATGCTGGAGATTGTTTTTGGATGAGTGAGGAGAATTTTTCTTAAACCCTCCTGAACAACATGTGCTGATGTAGGGATTGTTTGACTTTTTTAAAAAGGTTTTCTGACCCTATTTTCTGCAATTGTCCAGCTGTGATCCTTTAGCCACTCAAACTCTACTCCTCTCCGTGTATGAGGAGGATAGAGACACACGTCCTCTTCCAGGCAGTTTCCTAACATTGTATGTTGACTGGAAATTCTTAATTATTTCCCTGATGGTGGGAATGTTCACTGCTCTAGCTCTTTTCTTAAAGCCACTTCACTAATTGGTGAAGCTCAATTATCTTTTGCTGCACATCATAAATATATTATCTGTTTTTTCTCATTGTGTTGATGATTAAGGGAATCATCAACACAATGGCACTGTAAATAAATGCTGAATATGACGTATAACACAAACACATCATGGCACTGACAAGCCCAAGGCATTTTTTAGAAAATGCTTGATTTTTTCTTGTTGATCAGATTATTGCAGGTCTATACCAAATCAATTTTAAGATTAAAGTGTTTACATTCGGACTTGTTATTCGACTGAGCCATTAATCCAGTTAATAACTCATTTTTAGGATGCATGCAAAACTGAATTCCTGAATTAGCATATTCCTTGCAGCATCAGATGTTTTAAACTACAGGCATATCATTCCACAACATCTCTATCTGGTCAGTATCCCTGTTGGATTCTTTTCAGCCGCTGTGTGTCGCAGAAGTCTTGTGCTTTGCTCATAATCTTCTTCTTACTCTCTCTCTACCTCTTGAGGCGGAAGAGATTAATATCCTAAAACTGGCATCACTTGACCTGACTTACGTTCACTAACAACGAATTATGCCACTAACCCGCTTTTGGAAATGTGCTGTGTGCATCAAAAGCACAGTTTTGTGCATCATTGTTTCCCCTGTGAGATTCAGATCAATGCCTTTGCTCTGCCAGCAGGGGCTGCCCGTCTCAGGCTCTCTGCTCTGGCAGAGACACACAGCTACTTCTTTTGACAAAATGACATTCTGTCACCCTTTGTCAGGTTGCCCGCATCCTTCCTCCCTGCTGATGCCACACTGGGATGGATGGATGGATGGAAGCTGGAGATAGAGGTGCAAGTAGGAAGGAAAAGGGGAAATGTGAGAGACCTTTATGCATTATGTAAGAAATATACATCGCTCAGTGTTGAGAATCAGGTGATGCAGAACCACTTTAGCTCTGCCTCTCACTCACTTGGCTCCATTTGTGCTCATTCTTTGGGCTTTTTCTGGAGCTTTCAGTCGCTCCCGCCCTCCCTCTCCAGCCCACTTGGGTCACACCGACCTTGTAAAGGGTCTGAGGAGGGGAGAGATAGAGAAAAAGAGGGAGGGCGGAAGGCAAATGGAGGGACAGTTGAAAGAACCAGGCTTAAATAGATGAACAAAAAGAGGATATGTGAATACAGACTGTGTCGTAAATTCCACGTCATTTCTGTCTTCCATACAATTTCGAAGTCCTGTGCTATTTATAGAAACCAATGTGTGTGTGTTTTTTATTCGCCCATGGATTGCAGGGGAGGAAATGCAGAATTTCTAAGCCTTTCTCAGTCTGCGTAATCGAGAGAGAGAGAGAGAGAATAGACCTTGAAATTCCATCCTCGGCACATCCCAGAAGAACATGTTATTGCTTTGAGCTTGATCTTTCATAGCTCAAGAGACTTTATCGCATTCTCACTTATGTTTCATTCCTCAGGAGAAACAGAGCAGGTGATTCTCTCAATATGCAGGTCAGATTTCACTCCAAAAATAGGAAGGATGTAATATATAAAATATAATAAAAATATAAAAATAAACAAGAATATAAAGAACTGAAAATATAAAATATACAGTGAGTTAATGGCAAAAACATATAACTCAAAAAAAATCTTTTTTTTTTGTTATGTTTTTTATAATACTTTTTTTTAACCTAATAACCCAAGTTCGGTTTGATTGAGATTAATTGGGATGCACAATGAAAAAACTTTTCATACACTCTTTAAAAACAAAGTTACTGAAAAAGTTCTTCAATGTAAAGAAACATTCAGTCAAAGGATTTTTTAAGAACCATCCCTTTCTTATAACCTGGAGATTCTTTTATGCCACATGTTAAAGGTACTTTATGGAAACAGTTAGACAAAAAGGTTCTTCTATGGCATCGTAAAGCACCTTCATTTTTAAGAATTAATTAGAATTAATTAATTAAATAGATCAGTGGTAAAGTCATTTTCCTTGCCTGCCTGAGGACATCACAAACAAACAAACTGAAAAATTTTATTATAGATACAATCTCACGAAATGTTAATTCTCCTAAAAATACAGTGTGAGGTCGATCAGAGCAAAACTCGCTGGGCATGTTCGACTCGTGGCCCTTAAGGTCCGTACGAATTTTGAAAGAAATTGGCCACTAGTTGGTGCTAACGAGTTTTTTGGCTCAGTAATCACGTGGTGTTGGACACACCCCCATAATATTCTTATCATTTGATAGCTCTCTTCATACTGAGCAACTTTGCCTCGAAAACCAATGCTGTCAATCAAATCGTTCATTAATTATGTAAAATCATTTAAAAACCTACTTTTGCAAGCTAGTCTTTGGTTTTTTGCTTAATCTCCATCAAACCACTGCAGTAATAATCTCTAGATCAATAATTATCAAAATAATGTAGAATTTTGTCCTTTGGTTAGTTATAATTGACTCATTTAAAAATGGGGCATGCCCGCATGAACCCAGAGGCCCATAAAACGTAAACTAAAACTCAAAACTTTATAAAACTTGCTGAAAAAATGTGTCACATGACAATTATTCAAAAAGCTATTAATGCCACAGTATATCTATATAAAATGACCTCAAATTTTAGAACATGTAAACACAACATTTAATCTTTATATCATATGATAGGTCTCCACATTCTGAACAACTTTGTCTCTGGGACTACTGCTGTCAATCAAACCATTCATTAATTATTCACAAAACAATGTAAAAACCTACTTTTTTCAAACTAGTCTCAGGTTTGTCGCTCAATCTAGATCAAACCAATACAGGACAATTTTCTCTAGAGACTCTCTAGCTTAATAATTATTTAAAAAATCTTGAATTTTGTAGAAAAGCATGGAAGCCTGTTTTCACAACTGAATAAAAAAAAGTTATTGTGACTTTTTATCTCGCAATTCTGACTTATTTTTCACAATTGGGAAATATAAAATCAGTTACGAAATATGAAATTGCTATTCTGAGACCATATCAGCCTTTTTTCCACTCAAAATGGAAATTTATAACTCGCAGTTGTGAGTTTACCTCTTTATATAACACAATTTTTAATTAAAATGTCAGAATTCCGAGGTATATGAAATCATAATTCTATGAGTATGTGAGTCACAATACCCTATAATATTTTTTTTTATTCAGTGGCAGAAATGGGCTTCCATAGAAATGAACAAAGACATTTAGCTAAATCTCTTCTTTGGTGTTTTGTGAGTTTGGAAAAAGCAAATGGTGACAGAATTTTCACTTCACCAAAAGTCTCCATTTACTCTAGATTCAGTCTATGTGAAATTCTTGCAATATTAAAGAGATTCCATTCCAATTTTCTTTCATACGACATCAGAATGTGTATTCGGGAGCTTTTGAACAAGCATTCATAAAAAATGTACTAAGAGCATCTATGTGTTTAGCACAAGGCTTCATAACAGCAAACAAAGCGGCACCGGAGGCGAGCCCTTGACAGTCGGGTACAGCAGGTGAGTGCGAAGGGTCGGAGTGAAACCAGAGCTAATGAAGCGTTCGGATGGGAAAAGAACAACTCTTCTGAAGAGCTGTTACATTGTTGATGCTCTTAGAAGAAAGTGAATGAATATTTCAAGAGAAATGTGTAATTCTGAGTGTAAATCCGGCTCCCTTTTGAGAAACCGACATGAAATGTGTATTAAAGCGAATAACCTATTCAATACTTCCCAACAGATCAGTGCAAACATTTCCTTAAGATCCTACTGAAACGTATGTATTTACCAAAATCTAGCTTTCAGGATATATTAGGATGATATATTTCATGACATAGGCTTATCTTTTCCTGTAAATGTTCCCAAGGTCAGGGATGTTTCTTTCATCTTTGATCTTGGAGGACGGCTCCTGTCCATGCATGTGTGTGATCTTGTAAGATGAAGCAGGAAGCTGAAATCCCGTCAGCGCGCTGAACATGAACCTCTCCGCTCATCTTCCTGTCTCTCTGGCTGCCTGTCGCCATGTCCAACAGGATTATCCATGACCTCACATCTTCATTAAAACGAAGAAGTACTTATTAACATTGCTGTCAGAATGATCCCGTTTTGTGCGCGTGTGGCTCAAGCACTCGAGTTCCTGGAGCTCAAATGCAGAAGCGCGACGCCAGCAACTTCAAGGTCATGGGGTTTGTTTCTCTTACTGATCTGTTCAGTGAAGAAGAGAGAGTACATGGCATTCCACAACTTCCACATTTATTCACTGACACTTAGCTGAAGAAACAAATGACAGACAAGTTATTAGTCATAGAAAGTCGACATTACATACTTTAGCTTTACATTAAGTATTCTGCTTAAAACAAGAAAAATATCTGCCAATGGAGTAAGACAACTAATCTTGTTTTATTACCCTAATTATATGTTTTATATGCAATATTGGAATTGCTCAGATTCTTGTTCTTCTCAAAATGAGTCACAGAGATACACATGCATCAGCACCAAATACGGTCAGTGTAAAGCCTTTGTGAAGTTAGATCGTGAAGATCTTGAGTTTTCGTTGTCCGTGGCTGCCAGACAAACTTCGTTGTTTTGCCCTGAAAACGGCATACAAAGTCTGATATGCCCCAAACTTCACCTGTTTGATAAGACTGTCCTGTCCTGAACAAATGCCCATATTCAGTTATAGTCATAGCGCCCCCTGCTGGCAACTGGAAGCGACATGTTTTGACGTTACATGTTCAATCTGCACCAAACTTCATATGTTTGATAAAAGTGCTGGCCTGAAGACATCTACGTGGCAATATAATATAGTCATAGCGCCACCAGCTGGCAGCAGGAAGTTTGACACATACATATGACTTTGACGTATTCCTCCTATATTTACCATTTTAAATGCATATTGCTTTCCCAAAAGCCACCGGGTGGTGGTGAGCCTGAGTGCGCAGGCTCTTTTAACGCTGCATGCCGCTATATTTATATTTGTATTGGTAAACTGGAGAAAATACTAATTAGAGTAAAAAAAAATTTTTTTGCAGTGCCTAAAAAAAGTTTATCTGAGACATCACACCTGTTTCTACATTAAAATATCATAGCACTTTTTTTCCCTGTTAATGACTAAAATGCTAGATTACTGCACATATGTACTGCAAAATTACTAACAAAATAGATAAAAAAACAAACAAAAATAAAAATAAACAACTGTTAAAAATAGAAAATTATTAGAAAATTACTATCTATTAAATTAAAAGTACAACGGAAAATACAAATAAAAGTTATTTCCAAATATTAATAAAAAACAAATAAAAATAAAAATACTAAAATAGCACTAGAAATAGCACTCAACTTAATACACTTTGAGGTGTTTTATTCAGTTTAAATGACCTTTTCCATTTTATGCAGATGTAACTAATAAAATGCAGTACAAGCTGATATACTGGCACTGTGATTCTGTCTATATTGTACAAAAAAACAATATTTTGTGTGGTTGGCTGAAACAGATGATGTCACTGAAATGTACATGTACAGTAACACCAGCTAAACAGGTTGTGATGAACCCACAGCATTACATCAGAACAGTTTATTTAACCTCGACTCACTCCTGTAAACATTACAGTAGTGGAAAGATAACTAAAATCACCATGTGCAGATGATTTATGCATACATGCACGCAAAGTTATGCGATTATGGCTGGCTGTTGCGAGCCGGTCCGAGCATGTATGGATATATGCGAGTGTGTGTGTATGTGTGAAAGTGTGTTTCTGTGCTGCTGGTGCGTGCGCTCTTGCTGAGTTGACGTTATGAGAGCGGACGGCGCCTGGCTCTGATTTCTGATGTGTTCTGAAGTTCACAATGAGCCTCCGGTGAAGAGGCTGGCTTCAGCTAGATGAATCATCCTCACCGACTAAGAGAGAGAGATCAGCCATACATGAGTAAACCCAATAGAACGACTGAGAATTAATCAGGGAGGTTAAATGTGCTTACAACAGAGGTATTGATGATGAAGAGGAAAATTGATGTCTTCAGAGGTTGCTTTTTTATAGCTCAGGAGTTCTTATTAAGCTGGTGCTTCTCATAAAAATCCCTTAGAGAAATTAGATTAGAAACAAACGGAACAAGAATTGACATGCAGAGCTATAAAATTAATGAGAATCAAATTAAAAAAATAATTTAGTCTTCAGGGAGGTTGACAATCATTTTTTTATCCATTTACTCAATATGTACTTGCATCTTATTCACTAACAACGCAGCATACAGATTAACTAGTTGCTAAATGCATCGAAATATTAGCGCATATTAATTATTTTGAGTGCGAACATTGGGGATGTTATAGATTACACCTTAGTAATATTATTAGTAATATTGTGCAATTATAGCCTGCAGAATGCGAGCAGTAGTGATCTCAGCCTCTGATTTATCAAATAATGATGGAAAGCAGCATTTTTTTTATTGCTAAAAAAATTGCACAATTACAATTACAAGGCGATAAAAAAAGGAAATCCAAAGAACTGAACAGAAAATAATCAACAATTCTTAATTCCATACAAATGCCAGAATCTTTTTTTACATAAATTAAATGTAAAATAAACCTAATTAAAATAAAATAAAATGACGCTCTACTCTCTTGTAAAAAATTACAATGGCTTTACCATTGTACTTACATTGATAATTATCTCTTTTATGTTTTTATGTTATGTCCTTAACTCATTAAGATCCAGTCATTAAGATGAGCATAATATCCAGATTTTGAAGATTTTAAAGAGCCAAATCACCTGCTTGTGTTTCAATAACGGGTGTGTTTGTACTTTCACCTGGTTTGCGTAAATTATTTAATATGCTTAAATATATTTAATAAATAATTATTTAAAAATGCATGTATCATATCCAAATAAAAATATTTTTATTGAAATCCCCTCTCAGTGTTTGATTAGGAATGCATATTTTGTCCGATAACCGATAACTGGTTTAATTTTTTAACCTGATAATGATACATTAGCTAATATTAGATTTAAGTCTAAATTTCTAGAGGATCATGCTTCAAATGTCATCTAAAATCCAATAGAGTGAAAAACTATTGGGACAAAAAAATTATGCATGCTGCTAGCTTTCTTATATTTATAATCTAGGTGTTTTGGTCAAAAGGTAATTTGTTCCCTATTTCATATCACTGCTATCTAGGAAATGCATTCAATATGTTAAAGGGATAGTTTAAAAAAACTAATGCATAACCTGTTTGACTTCCTTTCTTCTGTGAAACATAAAAGAATGCTTGACAGGTTGACTGGTTTTCATATCAAAACCCGCCCAATTGCTATACAAAACTATATCAATCGTGTTTGAGGAGGTCCCTCCCTGTTCTGGGGGTTAATATTTAAGTTTTTTGGTTGGGTTCCCCCTAGGGTTGGGCGATGTCGACCAATTTGGCATTGTACGATGTCTAAAGTGAAACATCGCGATGGACAATGATATCGTCGTCGCCATGGGAGGGGTTAGTTGTAACTAAAACACCAAGCCCCGCCCCAACAGCAAGCGTGTTGAAGTAGCTAAATTCTGTGGAAAAACCACAAGACTTGGCAACCCAACAGTTTTGGTGACCACTGACTTCTATTGCATGGTCAAAGAACACTAAGACATTTCTGAAAATAACTTCTATGCACAGAATAAAAAAAAAATCATACAGATTGACACAAATGAATTGTTATTTTTGGGTGAACTATCCCTTTTTAAGATCTCATTTTCTATTTATTATAAACATAATGCAAAAAAAAGAAAGAAAGAGTGAGGTGAGAGTGGCCTAAACAGGAAACGATTGGGCTCAGTGGGCGAGTGCCAGCTCAGCAGGTGAATTCTGGGCTTCCAGTCCTCCCATAATAACCTGCCGTGGCCTTCGAACGGTGCACTGTGATTTGGCAGCCTTGGTGCATCCGTGCCCGGTGCGGCCCAACCTCACCTTTTCCCATGCGGCTTGTGTTTCGGCGGCCGGTGTTTGATCTGAACGCTGGCCCTCATAGCTGGATGGCACGACTACACGCCAAGTGTGTCTATTTTTAGCTTCATAGCCCCACATCCGTATGTGTGTAATCGACTGTGTTCATACACGCGCGCTCGCCAGTGTGTGTGTTTTTGGATTAGTGTCTTCAGCATCTTGCTCGGGGGAAGGTGATACGCTCGTCCGCTCGAGCCTCTTTGTCTGTTTTTGCCTTGTTTGGATGGACGGCTTTAAAACTGAGCAGCTGAGAGTGAGGGAGAGAAAGAGAAAGAGGGAGGGAAGTGAGTGAAAGAGAGAGAGGGGAAAACGAAGGGAGGGTGAAAGGGAGAGAGAGAGAGTGCAAGCAAGTGAACAAGCAATCTTGTCTTTTCTCTTCTGAGCAGCCCTTCACACTGAGACACATGTCTCCGTTTCCTGATCCCTCCATCCACTTCTTCATTCCTCCATTCCTGTCACCCTGACGTCCTGCATCGCCACCCCTGGATCATCTACATCCTTTCCCTACAATCACTCTTTCCTAGAAGATAAGCCTGCAGACCTCATCTCCCCATCCGTAATCCATGCATGGAGACATGTGGATGCTCGCACACGCGCGCAAACGGCCGCATTGACTCTCAAGCGCATACAATTAGCAGAAGGCACTTTACTATGGGAAACTGCGTTAAATCGCCGCTTAAGAATTTCTCCAAGAAGGTAAGATGCTCTTTCTGATAGCTGAAAGTGTGTGTGTGGCATACAGACTCGACCCGGACTTGGACTGTGTAGCATGGACTGACAGAGATGAGTTTAATAGCCAGACTCTAAATTCCTCTACACAACTATACTGTATCAATTCTCAATAAACACTCTGCACTGAGTGAACCTCATCAAATTGTTGAATTTGAGTTAGTATAGATAACTAGCTGATGTGTTTTGCTTGAAAACCTAACGAAACCACGCAGAAACTTTAGTATCGACGGGCTTGTCCTGCATCAGGATGTATTTTGCGTTTGCGTTTGGTTGCTATCTTTGACCTTGAAAGTTGTTTTAATATATCCTAGATCACGCTGCCTTAATGCACTTGCATTTAATGAAAGGAAACTGTAAAGTTCTTGACAATAACGTTTGAAGTAGCTTCTGAAAGTTCTCTGAAGTTGTTCTCAATCATCTCTAGATGACTTGGGATGAATGCGTTTAGAGATTAGCGCTGGCACCTGCTAAGAGCTCCTCTCCTGGTGTGCCTAATGGCACAGGTTTCTTCGGAAAAACGTACAAGCTGGCACCTTACAGCCTTGGCAACAGATGGAGTGTGAAGGTCATGTTTGCAAAGACAACGTATGTGCATGCATCATGCTGCCATTACATTATAAAGGCTTTACCAATAGTAGAATGGAAGATTAGGCTCATGGCAAGATTCAATATCATACGAGGCTAAATGAAACCTCTGGTGTGTGTTTGTAAGTGTATACCTCAATTTTACCCACCAGTCGGATGGAGATTACTTTAGCTGCATGGGGTAGGACAGGATAACAGGAGCGGATGAGAGGGGGCAAAAAAGATCTAATGCAAGAATATGATGCTTTAAGTCAATAAAATCAACTTGATGTCAACATAAAAATCCGGTTTACTTACGTAATCTGTATTTGCATGAAAAACAGGATATTCAGTTACAAAAACTTTGGTTATTTAGAAACGGATTGGACTGTGAAAAGTGAGCAAGTCAGATGGCTAGGGGGAGGAGTTAAACAAATAAGGGATACGTGAAAAGAAAGTTGTTTCAGAGGCAGAGTAAGTTTTTATATTTTGATAAAAGGTAACAATTGAGACCCAATTGAGATTTAGACCTCTCTACGGCATGCCTTGCACATCCACCATGTTTGTATTTTTTTTTTTAATTACTTTTTTGTTTGTTTGTTTGTAGTTTACTTCCTGCGAACTACGAACAATTTTACTTCCGTATTGTGAACTACTATTCTGAAGAGGGGGCGTGACTTGTTTTTCTACTTCAAATTAATTGGATGTAAAAAAGTAGCCATTTAATTCAGAAATGAACACTGACATTTGGAGGGGCATGGTTAACGATGTCATGCTCATGCCCAAGCCATCACTAGACATCATCATAGAAGGCCGGTCATTTTAGTGGCGAGGAGCATTTTCAAATTTGGATTAAAGATTACGAAGGAAAACAAAAACAAATTTGTGGATTTAACTCAGTCATTTTTACTGATATTTAGAAAGATATGGCAAATAACGTCAAATTAAACATTAAAAAAAGAGTGAAATAGTGTTTTATTATAAAACATATTCCAATAATCTTTTAAAAATAATTTACAGTGTAACAGGAATAGGCTACCTAGTCATAATTTATAAATCTATAAATGCAAATGTTTATGGTTTCAGAACATTTCAGTTGTTGCTTCTGTTTAGTTGGCGACAGTCCTCTCCTTAACCCATGGGTCTGTGTTTAATTGGAGAGATGCTCTTTATGTTTTTGCTAATTGGTCATTATAATGTGCTGGCTGACTGGTTTCATCCTTCTCCTGATTAGCCCTCCTCCAAACATGAGCAGTTTTACGTTCTTAAAACATGCTAGCCTTTTAGGTTATTTGAGGATCTACTCTCAAATAATGACCTTGGTTAATCCACATTTTACCCTTCAGTGATCAAAATGCCAAAGATAGTGAGTTTTCTTTGTTAGAACAACCGTCTTAAGTACAGCATGATCATTTGTTTTCATGGCAGCAATCAAATGGCATAGTATTGCGGCAGTGCGCCGCGAGTATGAAAGCGAATGAATTATTCAGTTTGAATGATATCTGATCTTAAAGGTTCTGTCAGTCGCTGAGAGGGAGGAGAGAATAGAGGGCAAAGTATGGCTCGATGTGATTTACCCAAGTAGGACATGTTCCTGGCTCAACAGCCCTTGTTGGACTCAGAACAATGTTTCTGTCAATCATCAATCTCTCTAATGGTACATTTCATACAAACTTGGATGTGACCCAATATCTCTAGCATCCGAATATATGGCATACAGTTGTCTGATGTTTGTGATTAAAACCAGAAACATTCATTTATTTAATTTTAAAACACTAATGAACTGGCTCTGTTTTTTATTTTGTAGCCTGTTATCTAAAGTACACCTCTAATGCATCAAAATTTAGAAGTGACAGGCCATTTTCTGCCCTGTTTTAGACACCTCTCCTCAGTTTGAATAGGTATCAGAAGGAATACAATGTCTTCTTGTCTTCTGAGGATCCTTAGTGTTTGCTTAGACCTGCACGTTGTCTAAACCGATGCCCAATCCCAATGTCCTTCTGCGGAGACGGAGCTTTTAAACAAAAGCTGTGTTTTTTTCAGACTGCCTTCAATATAATCTGTTCTCAGATTAACAAGAAAGTTTTGAGTTCTGAAGCTTACAGGGTGTTTTTATTGCACAGTGACATCTTATATGTCAAAAGATAAAGAGAATTTTGGTTTCTCAGCTCATGACTCCCTTTAAGGTGTCAGCTTTGACTTGATGCATTTTAGTTGTTTAAAAGTAAAAGTTTGTTAGTAACTCTTTGGGTGCCGCTATGTTCACGTCATACAATCTTAATCAAATATGTGCAAACAAACTAAATTTCCCATCATCCTAATTGGCACCACACGAATGCTAATTGTATATTTATGAGTTAGGAAGTCATAGTTATATAAAATATTTCATAAATGTACAGTACTGTTGTATTTTGTACGTGCAACATAGGTAGTGTTATTGTAAGTAAAAAATAATTCCATTCAATTGAACAAATTCACCAGATACTGTATTAATACAGTAGTGTCTCACTTCTCACTAAGACAACACCGATTTGGAAACTCAGGGTTTGTTGGTACATATTTAGTATCTTTCTAAAAAGTGCACCAAGGTACGCTCATGGCATAAAAAGGTAAAATTATTGTTCCGTCACGCTTTGAAAGCATCATAAAAAAACCATGAAGCATTGATTACAAACCTACTGTGCTTCCTCTTTCTCCTTTATGTTGCATCGGTGCTAAATAAACCCTCCTGTGTTAGTCAGGCAGTGAAAAGGACAGACAGTGAAACTTGAAATCGTCAAGAGAATCAATTATATTCTAACTATAATCACTCGTAAATAGGACCTTCCCAGGAGAACCTCAGCGGAAGAGTGCTGATCCAGAAACATTTTGTACTCTGGTCAATTACATTAAGCCCAAAGTCTGAAAGCAGAGCTCCGCTTTGTTTTCTCACTGTCTGATGTAGAAGCACGTAACAGGAAGAACCAATCAATTGACCTGACGGCTGACTGAATTGACTGACTTACCCATCCATCCAATGTGTCTGGCAGACGTCCGTGTAGTTTCTAATTGTGCCTTTACCCCACGTTCCCTCTTCACTTACTTGTTTGGGACCACTGGGACTTAATGGCCGCACTCAGGACCGGAAGCGCAGCTACAAAGCAGTGCAGTCATGTGACGAAGGGGTGACATCTGGAGAGGCCCTCGCGGCCTTGGCTCAGAACTCAACATACATGCACAATGTGCTCGGGCCTGCCTGCATCTTCCTCCGCAAGGGCTTCGCTGAGAGCCGGCAGGCTGTACGTAAGTCTGGACAAACACGACTACACACACATATACTCATTTAAAATTCAGTGCAACAATCTATATGCACTTTATTATCAATAAAGTCCTGAAAAAAGTGTTATCCTGAAAGATTGGCCTTTTCAAACAAAATAAATATACATTTTATTATTGGTAAAAAATTGGTAATTGGTAAAAAGTTTCTATATATAGTTTATAAAAATATTACAGTATTTGACATTGCTTTTCTTGTGGTATGACTTCTATACAGTATATTTTAAACACTATTTTTGCCATTTTTGTATAATTCTTATGAGCTCGCTAAGAGATTAAACATACTTATAGATATTTGTCACTCCACAGGACAGTTTAAAACAAACTGGTGTTTAAATATATAATAAAAGGACTTAATGAATCTTGTAATGCAATTCAGCAGCGTTTCCCCGCTGTTGAATCTTCAGAGGTGCAGCAAAAGAAATAATTTTTACCTGAGCTGTGAATGTGATGCAATATCACATAGTCTTTACTAAATGTGATGAATATGTATTTGCAGAATGGGAAATTTTTATACAGATAATTTCTCTATTGATTTGTAGGTATAAACAAACAAACAAACAATAACTACAAACGTAGTCTGATTCTTAAACAAATGACTCTTATCATACCGTTCTTTCTAGTGAATCAAAAATATACAATGTGACCACTGTTGAATCAAAAATACATCTCACCCATTGTAGAACATATACTGAAGCACTGATACACTTTCAAGGCTGTTATTCTCAAATGCAGATGCATTTTGCAGATGGTCATAAAGAAGCAGTACGTGCTTGGGTTTATATACGAACTGCAGGGATCTGCCTTTATTATGCTCTGCAGGGGTCTTGGGTCAGGCTCACATGATTGAGTTCTTCTGCAGGAGCTCAGAAAGCGTTTTGAGGTGAGCCCTGCATGCACTCGTGTTCGAGGAGATGTGTGAGCGGGGAATGCTGGGATCAAAGAAACTTGCGGTTTGAGCTGATTATGAGAGATCAATCCTGAGTTTATACGTGCTGTTCCAAATGACTTAATCCAAATGGGAAGATCGAATTTAAAAACCAGACGTTAATTCCTTTCGAGGCAGGAGGAAAAAAACCCTGAAAAGGTTGGGTGTATTCATTTACACGTGCCATTGTGATCCTAATGCTGTAATGAGTTTCTATCTAGCAGGAAACAGAGCATAGAATTAAATGACTGTATTCTTCTTCAGAGAAGGAGAACGCCAGCTGACTGGTGACATTAATGGAACAAAATTGCACAAATTAGCATGGATTGTCAGTGATTACTTTGTTTATTTTGTTGCAGAACAGAGAGCTGAGACCAGAGGAACTGGATGGTAAGTTCTACATCATTGCAAGAGAATCACGGTTTCCCAACCTGGTCTCATAAAAAATATGTACCTCTGTGCACTTTTTGTGCAACACAGTTTTTACGCACCTTACTGCACATTTCGCCGCAGTTTCAAAGAGAAATTTCCACTGAGTGGCTCTAAAACAGGTTCAGTCCATTAACCCCGGCACCTTTTTAATACATTGATATAAGTACATATTGCTGTGTTTTTATTACATTAAATATCCATGGACTGTCATTAAAATTAATGCTCTATCATGTTGGAAATATACTAAAATAAACCTACTCGATAGTGTACACAAATGCAAAAGTGATATAAAAAGGAATTTGTTGATGCAATCGTGTCATTTCATCTTCCTTTTATGCAGATTTGAACAGGGTTTTATTAAACCATAGTTACACAGGATTAAAACTGGAGCTTCTTGCCTCTCAAGTTACCATCTATGAAAACCCATGAAGCTGGATGTGTGTGATGCTAACGTTCAAAAGCATCAGTTTCCAAATTACGCTTTATTAATCGAAACTATGTACATTTGTGTGAAAAGGAGTAAAAGGTGTCGTTTTGCTGCCTCTAGAGTAAATTTCTTTTAGAAACTGCAGTGATATGTACTTATTGGTACATATTTTGTGTTTTGCTTAACAGCGCACAAAGGTATGTTTATGCCATGATACCAGGTTGTGATTTCCACACAAATATTGTTTCCAACACTGACAGTCATCAAAAATGTTTATTAACAGCAAATCGGCACATTTGAATGATTTCTGAAAGATCATGTGGACACTGAAGATGCAAATGCAAATGTCTTATAAACATAAGCCACAAACATGCAACGTTTCTGATAGTAAATTGAAATTAACTCGAGTGTTTTAATCACATAGAATTCCTGACATTTCAAAGTGTGCAAATTGTCACTCTGAAGTTTAACAGGACACTCTGATAAAATGTGTCAATTGTTCCATTTTAATTTGAAGAGCTTTTATTTCATTGTGAATAGAAAAGGTTTGCAATGAAGTATTCAGTTACAAGTGTTTTGGTCATTCGGAGATGCATTGTTGTGCTTTTTCTAAGTGCTTTAATTGTCTTCAAAACTGTGTTGAAAGCAGAGTGCATGGGGAAAACATAATTGTATTCTCTTTTCATTCGCTCTGTCCTCTTTTTTTCCCGCCCTGCTGTCTATCTTCACAGAGCTACGAGAAGCCTTCAAAGAGTTTGATAAAGATAAAGATGGATTCATTGGCTGCAAAGACCTGGGCAACTGCATGAGAACCATGGGATACATGCCCACTGAGATGGAGCTCATCGAACTGAGTCAGCAGATCAACATGAACTGTACGCAACAACAAATCAACATCTTTTGTTCAAACATTTATTTAGAAATGTATAGGGCACTGTTTAGTGCTGCCTACATACACTTTTAGAAATGAGGTTTGATGCCATAGAAGAATGAAGAACCTTTTGTGCAATGCAGTGGCTCCATTATCAACCACTAATAGCTATTATTATAAACCAAAGATGCCAATAAAGAACGACTGTGGAAGCTCACTAACAGCTTGTGTCTTCTGTCTTATAGTGGGAGGACATGTGGACTTTGAGGACTTTGTGGAGTTGATGGGCCCCAAACTTCTGGCTGAGACGGCAGATATGATCGGAGTAAAGGAATTGAGAGATGCTTTCAAAGAGGTGAGGTAGGGCTGCACAATTTGTGAGAAAAAAAAGCAAATTGTGTTATATATTTTATATAATATATTTTCTTGCAATTAAAAATGCCGTTTAAAAAATTAAATTGCAGTTTTTTTAAATGGCAATATAATTTTTAACTGCATTTTAAATTGTATATTATATTGTATATTAAAATCTTAATATTATATTTATAATTATATATCAAATTATATAAAATAAATTATAATAGTAATAGTTCTTATTATAAAAATGACAAATAATATATTAATAATCATATATCAAATTATATAAAATAAATGATAATAGGAATAGCTCTTATTATAAAAATGACAAAAACAAACAAAAAAATATTAATATAAAATAGTAGTAATAATATTTTATTGTTTTATTATTATTACAAAAAAAATCGTAATATTAAAACACTGTTAAAACATGCAGTTCAAATTTGTATGCATATTTTATGCATCTATTTATTTAACACTACCTTTGAGATATGATAGTTAGGGTTAGGGTTAGTAATGTAATTCAATTAACAACGGCGAACAAAATCGGCACACAAATAAAACAGCTGTAAATATGGATGAAGTATTTGCTCTCAGCTCGAAAGAGATTTCATTTCACTCGTTCATTTAAAACAGTAAAATTGCCCAAAGAGAGCAGGAAAGTTTGCTTGAATACATTTAAACCTCTTACCGCTCTTCTTTCTCTCAGTTCGACACCAACGGAGACGGTCAGATCAGCACAGCAGAACTAAGAGAGGCTATGAAGAAACTGCTGGGCCAGCAGGTGCTGTTATTTACTTTGCCGAAAAGCTTTTATAGCTCTCATCCAATTCTCCTTTCATCCTTCTATTGATTCTTATTCCCTCAGGTGGGTCACAGAGATCTGGAGGACATTCTGCGGGACATCGATTTAAACGGAGACGGGCACGTGGACTTTGAAGGTGAGCCACCTTGTGTTTGCTATGCTAATTAGTAATGCTAATTTCACTGCCGCAGTGTCTTTATTGCTGTGCTAGGTGTAGAGAATCAGTTTATGCGGTAAAATGAGCACATGGTGATTGGTCTAAAGTAATGCAAAAAATATTAAATTCACATTCCCTTCCGTGTCTCTTGTCCATACAGTGGAATGTGCAGTAAAATTTAATTACGGAAAGCAATAATTCCAAGGTTTAATCCCAAATTTAATTAGTTTTTTGTTCTCATTTTGATCTCAAAGTTATTAAAGTAGCAATCAACCTTTTGGAAAGTACACTTCTTGAGGGAAAACGGATTTCCCTAGCTCTTTCAGAGGGAAAAATATATGGACATACTTTAGTGTTCACAGCACAAGCTCTTCAGTCTAACCAGAACATTTATTGAAACTAATTGCAAACATGGTTCTGTCTAAAAAGTGGGAAATTACTTAGTTTTTATGGAAAAAAACTTTGACTAATACAAGTGGTAATGATTCCTATTTTTGGATTCATTATTATTTATTTTGCTCCCTCTTGCTGTGAGCCGCTGTGTCACACAGTTTAGCTGCTATTGAATCTCATCCTCGTGAAGGCGGTAAAGTGACAGTAGTAGAGCTGTCAACCAGATTATCTCTTAACCACGGGATTATTTCACCTCTTAGATTAACCACGCTCAAAAAGAGCAGGAAAACGGGAAGGACAAAAATAGCTAGCACTGTTATTCTTGCTGATGACGAGGTGTGACAGTTGAACGTCCTCTTGTTGTATTTGGAGCTCTGGGTAACTTTGACTCATCTGAGGTCAATAGTACATTTGTTTTTCTTGTATTTTTTTTCTACCGTTATTTATAAAGCAAGAATTTATAGAGCAGCGGTTCCCAAATGATGGGCTGCAACCCAAAACTGGGTCACAGACAGCAGAGAAAAACAATGGCAAATGCAAAAATAATACCGCACTAATAATATAATTATGCAGAGTTTGGATAGCAAATTATATGCTAAAAGGGAGGAAAATGTATTGTTGTTCATGGCACACGTACACACATGTATGTGCACACACACACAAAGGACACAGCTTTTACAGGTTTGATACGACATGGTGATTAATGACAAAATTAAGTCCTATCTTGTGCCATGAGTCTCTAATTTTAAACGAGTATGCAGAGCATTCCAGAGGTTTGGTCCCTTTGCAGAGAAAGCAGACGGACCAAAAGAGTTCCTATACTTTAGGACAAATAATCACCACTAATAATGGCTCGTGTGTTTGCTCACGAGAGCTCTCGTAACTGACTGTTTAAATGAAACAATTTCTGCTTTTTCTTCAGAATTTGTGCGAATGATGTCCCGCTAGAGGAAAGGTGGACAAAACATGTCATAAACTGGATCTCCTGTGCTCCGGCATTGACAGAGGAGGAAAGATCAGGAGGAAACGGTAGCAGCCTCACAAGAGGAACTTCTGAAACATGACCTCTGACCTCAAAGCACATAAGAAAGAACTGCACTATAACTCTCCATAACAGCTTTTATGGAGCCCAGAAGCCAACAGTGGGAACGAGAGGACGACTCTAATACTAATACTGTGATCCCTGAAAAATATTTGTGTAACGGGGTTTTTTTTTAACCCAATATAAAGCCTGCGAAGGGTCTGGTGCAAAAAAAAAAAAAGAAATTAAAAAATTCCCGATGACCAAACCAATCAAAACAGCGACTGATCAAACTGCTTAAGTATTAAAAATTCCCTACTTTTATTTACTGGCATCTCACACCTACTTTGTTACAGCATCAGATGAATTGCAATAACATTGCCGTTTCATATTTAAGCTATTTACTAATATTTGTATAATATAGAAAGATGAGTGTGTATAGTTTCCCTTTAAAAGACTATGATAGATTATTACTCACAAAGATTTTATTTTATATATCAGTGTACTGGGAAATGCTGGAAACTTTGCTATCAATCATTTGCTATTATTGTACAGAACATCAGACCTATGCACTACTTGTATGCGTGGACATATTTTTGAAATGTAAAGAAAGATTTGCCATAAAAAACAAAAACATTAAATTGCCCTCGTTTGCACACTGTCTTGCATGAATGCTAGCGCTGAGTCAACACAGCCGAGTAGCCTACACTTGTGTAGTTCTGTCATCTATTTAAATGTTGTAAGTTTTAGCCCAGCAAGCATCTTTGACCTTAATACAATATTTGAGATGTACTTAGTGTGAATGGATGCGAGAGAGAGTGTGTGTGGATTGCATTTCTTGTATCTTATTTGTGTGAATTCAAGTTTGTCTTACCCGAGTTATTCTATGCATGCCAAAACAACTTTGTAGATTTCATTAAAGAGTTGTGCAATCAAACTGTTTTTGATTTGATTTTGTATTCTTAAAACATCAGGGGCCTATTTCAGAAAGAAGGTTAAGTGAAAACTCGGAGTTTGTTAACCCTGAGATAGGGGAAACTCTGGGTTTTCCGTTTCAAAAAGGCAGGTTTGTCAAACCCGAGAAAGCAGGGTAACTCAAGCCTGTTTCT
>JAUMHR010000059.1:13339180-13356263 GCA_032361145.1 Enteromius fasciolatus | reverse complement strand
ACTTTGCATGAGCACATCAAGTTCAGCTGGAGAAAAAAATGCCAACCTCTTTTTTTCAGATGTTGCCATGGTGACTCATAATATCTGCTCCACTGATAATGGCTTTTTAGAGTCGCGGTGTACAAGCTTATCTCTGAGTTAGTCTACTCCGAGTTGATTGATCTTACTCAGATCAGCTGTTCTGAAACCCAAAACTCTTGAGTTTCTAATCTCTGGGTTGGGCTACTCTGAGTTCAAGTGAAATAGGCCCCAGGTCTAATGTAGTCAATAATAAAGCAATAGTATTACTGAGCCACTCATTTATTTAAGATAAGAACGACTTCCGGTGTCGTCTGCGTTGTCATTTTAACTTAACCCATATAATTATAAGGTATTATTAACACTGGTTTGTAAAACAGTTGGATCGTTTACTGCATTTTGTTATTGTTCTAGTAATTTTACCTTTCGCGTCTAATGAATTTACACATTTACAGAAAAAGGCTTATAGTTGTCTGTCAAAATCAGGTGGACGTTTTTTTATTGTTATTAAAAACATTTAATTCAAAGTGCAATCGACTCGTTAAGAGTCACGTGTTTGTTACCTGCATGACGCACCGTGGAGCTCCAGCTCCAGCATCTGGCCACAGACGGGTTTGCAGCATGTGAGGCATTTCAACCTTGGACTTAACAGTAGGATTATTATTTGTATTTCACTTATAAGCATAAATGTCGGTTTTTAAATCACTCTCTGTGATCATAATGAAATAAATCATTTTCAGAAGGTCAAGCTGCAGCACTAAATGTTTGTAAAGACATTTGCAGTAGAATGAGATGATAAGGAATTGGATGATTTTCACAAAAAAAAAACCCAAAAAGCACACTTTTCACACTAAACACTTTCAAACAGTAAACACTCTCTTTCTCGGATGTATCGCAGTAATTTTTTGTGCCATGAACATTTTCACAAATTAAGCTAATTAATTATTTTTAACATTTTTGGATCAAAATTGTTGACTTAATTAAGGCTAGTTTCAAAACTAACATTTAATGCATCCTAAATAGCCTACACAAAATTATTGAACATTTCACAACTATCACAAATTAAAGATGGAAATGACGCAACCAGCCACTAACTGTAGACTTTTTACTATTTACTTTTTGTTTCTATTTATTTATTTTCACACATACATTTCATGTATTCACTTTCGGGCTAAATTGTTAGTTTTAGAGAAAATTACACCACATTTTAAGCTAGCGATAGTTAAAATAAATTAAAAAAATAAATACATTTTACATAATTTATTTTTTATTTTTAATGGACTGATGGATTGGATAATGGATTTTGGGCGTTCTAGGGCGAGAGTAAATTAGTAAAACACACAAAATGCATTTGAAAAGTAGCAATACTTACATAACTCAAATAAATCATAAAGACTTTAGTGTGATGTTCATGTAACAGAAATAAAAAAGTGAACCTCTGGGTTTAGTAAATACATTTTTATTCATTTATTTTGTATTATACAAATATATAGTTTATAGTACAGACGCCGCTGTTCTGGGATCAGTTTCCCCCACCGCTATAAGCTCTCGAAACACAAGAACAACTGCGCTGAGATCAGCAGTAAGAGCGACAATCATCCAATCATCATCGACATCGAAGCAGCCGAGCCCACCGGAAGCGGAAATTGCTGCAGCCGTGCCTCGCGCCGCTGCTGATGCGCTTAAACTTGTTGCATAACAACAACAACAGCAGCGTCTCACGATGCTGAAATGTCGAATTAGTGTTTTATTGAGAAGTCAAATCAGCATTTAAACGCTATCTTCCGGGCACAGGTCAGTGTAAACAGCGGGTTTCATACATGTAGAGACGTTTGGCGGGCTAATTACGTGATTAAAAGAGAAGCTGGTGATTAGCCCTTTAGCATCCTTTTATTTACATCAGTATAGAGAACAGTGTTTCATACAGCTGCAGTCTTGCTCAGTTTATGATGTATTCTAGATATAAAATTCATATTAAAATCATATTTTCTCTGAAATTAAGGTGAATAATGCGCTTAGTTTTTGGAGTGCGTTTGAATTGTCCAAATATAGTCCATTTGATAGTGCCTTTCAACACTTTTCGTTATTTAAAAATATAATTCTGCTTTAAATAATGAATCTGCATGGCTGAAAAGGCACGTTTAATTTTATTTCGTAAATAATGTCAGAGTCTTTTGTATATATTATTACGAGCAAATCTTCATATACTGATTTCTGTGCTTTTCTTTCCTTTTTTTCTAGATATGACAGAAATGGCAGTAGACTGATGTGAGACTGTGACGCATTATTCTTCCCGAGAGACTGTAAAAGCAGGAATGATTGAATGTTTATGTTTTTTTAACCTTTACATGCCTAGTGCATTAATTTAATGGATATTTATCTATTATTCTAGGCATAAATGATAAGTTTTCCCTCTATGCCCATGAAGGCTATGTTTCAGCGTAGGCTTCAGAAATTGAGGCACTTTAGAGGAATCCATCAGTCTGTGTTTAGATAATTTCGTCACATTTAAATAGTCCAGTGTCCACGTTTTGGTCAAGATGGAGTCCTACCTCTTCCCCTTCGATAGCCTGATCTGTATGCTCTTGGGCATCTCCTTCACGGTGTGGTTCACCCTTCTTCTGGTGTTCATCATCGTACCTGCTATCTTTGGTGTGTCCTTTGGGATCCGCAGACTGTATATGAAGTCCCTCATCAAGCTATTTGAGGTGAGTGAGTCGATGTTGAGTATGCCTGTCATTTTACAGTAACTATTAAATTACTCAACAAGAGTATTGAAGGAGCTGTGGAGAGTTACAGCAGCTTTAATGGTCTGTTTGTGGTGCAGTGGTCTTGTAATATAAGTTGGAGGGTCATTCAGGGAGTTTTGCTCTGTTTTTACTACTTAGTTCAGTTGCAGGGAGCACTCTTTCTCTTCACTGAGGATGCCAGAGGCCCAAAATAGAACATAGGTTCACGATTGACTGAATTAGTAAGTCTGGAGGGTCTGGTTGTCGTTTGACTTTGCCTCACTTTATCCTGTGCTGTCACATATTCTTTCATCTTCAAAACTTTATGGACAACATGCGTTGTGGCAGTTCGGATCATTTCAGAGTGCTTTGTGAAGGCGTGAATTTATGGGTGAGAATGTGAATGCCACAAGTGCTAGTTTTAGAAACATGTTTCCTCTAGTGCATGTTCATCTGTTTTATTAAACATGTGATATGAAACATTCGTAAAATATGGAAGCCTATACGCTAGTGCTGTCAAACGATTAATCGTGATTAATTGCATCCAAAATATTTAATTTACATATGTGTGTATACTGTGTAAACACATTGGTGTATATATCTAAGAAAAATGCTATGTTTATATATTAAAAATATTTATGTATGATATAAAATATAAGAATATAAATATTTAAATGCATATACATGTAAATGTTTTCAAAATATATATTGTATATGTATGTATTTATATATGCATAGTAAATATGCGCAGTACACATACATAATGTAAAACAAAAACTTTTATTTTGGACTTTTATTTGGTTTGACAGCACTACTATAAACATAAAAGGTCACTAAAAGTTTAGTCTAGCCCACAGTGATGGGTCGGGTACACTACTATTCAATAGTTTGGGTTTAGTAAAAAAAAAGAAAGTTTCAGTAAACATGCATTCAATTAATCAAGTCACAATAAAAACATCTGTAGTGCCACAAAAGTGTTTCAAATAAATGATCTTCATAAAAGAATCCTGAAAAATACAAAAATATTAAACATCTGTTTAGCAGTGATAATAAGGTAAATGTATTGAGCAGCAAATAAGCATATTAGAATAATTTCTGAAGGATCTTGTGACACCGAAGACTGGAGTAATGATGCTGAAAATTCAGCTTTTTAATAACTTGATTTTTGAATTGTATAAATCTATTTAAAATATTACTTTTTTTTAAAGTTTTTTTTTTTTTTTTTTTTTTTTTTTCCCTTTCAATCAAAGAAATGCTGCATATATATCACAGGACAATTTCACAAAGATTTAAAAATGTGACTGATCCCAAACTTACTTAATTGTAACTTTTATTGGAATATTGCACATTTTGGCAGTGCAGGTTTTTTTTGCCAGTTCTGTTTTAGAAATTGTCATTTCCTGCGGTGCCACTCTCCTCTCATCCATCTGGACTGAGGTAGTCACTCTTTCCGACCCTCCTCAGACTCCCTAAGAAACTCCAGATGGCTGTTTTCCAGTGACTAACTTCTCTGTCCTGTGACCCTGAACAAGGGAGCGAGATTTAGTCTGACAAGCAGCTTGACTGTTCACTCTTTCCCTATCCCGACCTTTCCTGAGTCACAGCATCATCAGCGCCCGTGAGAGTCACTGTTTACTTTCATAGAGCGCGTGGACATCTTTCCACACTCGGTGCTCAGCTGCTGTCCTTGCTTGGCTATTCCACTTTAATGATCCTAAGGGGAAATTCAGACGCAGCGACAGGAACATCAAATGTTGTGTACACGTGTACATACATGTGTAGGTGTAGAGAAACAAAACCGCAAACAGAGTTGCTGCGGATCTCTAAAAAGTTTTAAATTCATTTCAAGCTAATTTAAAGTCTGAAATGGTATAACACGGGTGTAAACGTAGAAGTGTTGAATGCTGTTTATTGCTTGTTTCAGATTAAAAGTTTCATTATTAGCGATTAGTGAGTGCTTAATGATTGTCAGATGCTTTGTGAATTGTTTTGACCAAATCATTAAAATGAACTGGTTCAAAAGTTGGTCAAACTGTCAGTGGTTGCGGTTTTCAGGCACTCTGGCTGAACTCCAGGACCCAGCAAGGACACACGGATCAGCTGTTGTTTTCCTCCCCAGTGGTGTTTTGGGCGGCTGGCTGGGATTCTGTGGAATAGGCTCCCCAGTGGCTGTTTACCGCTTGAATGTTGTTTGTTTCCCCATTCTCATGACAGCTGTATGAGGTCTCGTGGGGTCTCGGTCCAGCCCGCCTTTGGGGATGCTAAATAGATGTAGCACAAAAGGACGATTAAGAGTTTCAATTAAGATATCATGACTGAAGTAATGTAATTCTCTAATGAAATGCATCATCCATCACCAGAACATGATGCAGTGGTTCAATAAAAATCCTTTCAAATTGAAATGTTTATTATTATTGCTGCTTTGAGGATTTTATTTGCAATGCTACTGTGGGCACGCCAGGGTACTGTGCTGAACTATTACACTTTGTGGTTTGCTTAATTTGTCTAATTCTCATTCTGTTTTCAGTGGGCGACCCTAAGAATGGAGCGAGGAGCCAAGGAGAAGAATCAGCATCTCTACAAACCCTACAGCAATGGTAAAAAACACTAAAAAGATCATTACCACATCATGTCTTCAACATCATCATAACCCCCTTTTTTTCCCCCCTCAGGGATTATTGCTAAAGAACCAGTGTCCCTCGAACAGGAGATCCAGGAAATGAGGCGTGGCGGTGCAGAGCCTGAGTTTGACATGTCTGACATCTTCTATTTCTGCCGGCGGGGTGTGGAGAGCATCGTCGATGACGAGGTGACCAAGCGCTTCACTGCAGAGGAGCTAGAGTCCTGGAACCTTCTGACCCGAAGCAACTATAACTTCCACCACATCAGCACCAGGCTCACGGCACTCTGGGGGGTGGGAGTGCTCATCCGATATGGGTTTCTACTGCCACTCAGGTGAGAGAGAGAGAGACCTATACGTGCTGCATGAACTCTTGAACTCTGCGTCCGAAATCGCTTGCTTCACTGCTATATAGTATGCGAGTAGTATGTCCGAATTCATAGTATCCGGATGACCTACTGCTTCCGGCCGCATTCTGTAGTAGGCATACCATGGACGCTTTCCTATCCCATGAGGCTCCAGGAGAGGACGCGTCATATTTGAAAAATGGCAGAAAGTTGAGACGCGGCTCATTTCATGTGTTCTTACCTCAGGAAAAAAAACTTTGTTTATTGTGATTTAAATTACACTTGTTTAACACAATCTAAATAAACGGATGACTTATTGAAAGTTGAAATTGTTGCGCTGTTGTGACGACGCATGACACGTGACAACCTCAATATGGCAGATGTAGTATGTCCGAATTCCATTCATACTACCCCCATTCATACATTCAATTTTAAATGTAGTACCTTCTTTAGCAGTATGGGATTTCGGACGCAGCATTTGTGGATGGATATGGACAGTTAAAGCAGTGGTTTTTAAACTGGTAGTTGAACTGGCACTCATATTCCTGTTCATTTTTAAAGACATGCTAGCAGCTAGCAGATAGATCAGCTTTATAACCGGATTACATTATGCAATTTTTGCACTGAATTTTCACCAGTCTGGACGAGTCGATGTTAGTTGCTGAAGGTCAGAGCCATTGATTTTACAGAAAGTTATGTGGTGTACATGTGACACTAGACCACAAAACCGTGAAATTAAGATTTACACATCATAAAGAAATAAGCTTTCCATTAATACAGGGTTTATTAGGATTAGACAATATTTGACTGAGATACCACTATTTGAAAATCTGGAGTCTGAAGGTGCAAAAAAAAGAAAGAAGAAAATCTCCTTTAGAGTTGTCCAAATGAAGTTCCTAGTAATGCATATTACTAATCAAAAATTGAGTTTTGATTTACAGTGGGAAATTTACAAAATCTCTTCATTAAACATGGTCTATAATGAATTTGGTATAAAATACCCAAAATGATTATGATCTATGCAATGTATTGTTGGCTATTGCTACAAATATACCCGTGCAGCTGGGTTTGTGCTCCAGGCTCACATATCACCTTTCAATTTTTCTTCTTCTAACTCCAGACCTTGATTTCATCCGGTTGGAGGATTTACTACAATAGGTCTGTAAGTGGGTGGTTCTCAGTCGTTTCATTCAACGATTCCCAGTTTTTCTCAGTAACTTCAATAAAATAAAAATAATGCAGTGTGTTTCAGTGCAAAATATCTACATTTCTATGTGGACCAATTCCAAACCTTAAACACTGACGTAGGTCAGCGGTTTTAAACTGTCAGCAATTTTAAACCATCAGCAGCTTTAAGGCTTTCAGGTGCCAAATGCTAAGGGCTGAAGGTTAAACTGACTAAGAACTACACTGAAGAAAAAGTCACCTGAGGCTCTTCAGTCTTTTACTCTAATGCAGACACAATGTTTGTCCTGTGATTATGCTAAGCAGTGTCGTTATTAGATTTTGCTGTGTTGCTCTTAACAGGGTCACGCTTGCTTTCACCGGTGTCGGTCTTCTAGTGGTTCTGACGTCAATTGTTGGCCTGTTTCCAAGTGGAAGGTATGTGTTAGACTTCTGAAGGTATAACACCTGAAGCTGCTGATGCTGAAAATTAATTTCACAGCTATAAACAAATTTGCTTTTAGGTGTTAATGTGTATGTTAACACTGATTTCTTTAATGCACAGAATGAAAAATTATCTCAGTGACCAGGTTCACCTGATGTGTTACCGGATCTGTGTGAGAGCCCTCACAGCCATCATCACCTACCATGACAGGTACTGACACATAAACACTGCCATATGCCAATACTAAACACCATAAAAAATCCCTGTGCCTGGTTTTACCTTCTGTATTTCTTAGTATCCTCTTTACCTTTGTTTGTCCTTTTAAGTGAGAATAAACCCAAAAACGGAGGAATCTGTGTGGCCAATCACACCTCACCTATCGACGTCATCATTCTGGCCAGTGACGGATGCTATGCTATGGTAGTGTGATGTTTGCATTGATGATTTCGGTTCAGTGCTGATATTGAATGCAGTATTCATGAACTCTGTCTCTCTGTGTGGGTCAGGTGGGTCAGGTCCATGGCGGTCTGATGGGGGTCATTCAGAGGGCGATGGTGAAGGCCTGTCCTCACATCTGGTTTGAGAGGTCTGAAGTGAAGGACCGACACCTAGTGGCCAAGCGGTAACATTGCATCTCCCTCACACTTACAGTATATTCAACTCCTCCAAGATTGACTTTTTTGAACATTTCTGTTTGTCACAAACAAACTGATGTTATTTTTAGGTTAAGTGACCACGTTGCAGACACAACCAAACTGCCAATCCTCATATTCCCAGAGGGTGAGTGTTAAAACTCATGTTTATATGACCATTTTGTACTGAGGTATATGAATATATGTGGGTTAAATGCACTGTTTTGTCATTCCTAAAGGAACTTGTATTAACAACACTTCAGTGATGATGTTCAAGAAGGGAAGCTTCGAGATCGGCTGCACTGTTTACCCTGTGGCCATTAAGGTTAGAACAGCCTCCTTTTTCTGTTACATGCTGGGTTTGTCGTTTAGAAAGTGTTTTCAATTGCTTTTGCTTTTGCCAGTATGACCCTCGTTTTGGTGAGGCGTTCTGGAACAGCAGCAAGTTTGGGATGGTGAACTACCTGCTGCACATGATGAGCAGCTGGGCCATTGTGTGTAGTGTCTGGTACCTTCCACCAATGAGCCGCATGGTGAGTGAAGGGGCTTCGAAAGAGACCTGTATCACTATATATACACACTGCTCTTTAAAAGTTTAGGGAAAGATGTTTTTAGTAAATGTATACTTTTATTGAGGAAGGATGCATTAAAGTAGCAGCAAAGTAATTGCTGTTCTTTTGATTTTTCTATTAATCCAAGGATAATGGAAAAATACATCCACAAAAATATTGAGCAGCACAGCTGTTTTCAACATTGGTAAAAAGAAGAAATGTTTATTGAGCAGCAAATTAGCATATTAGAATTATTTGTGAAAGACCATTAGATATAATTTATGTTTACGCAATAAATATTTATATAAAATATACATTTAGAAAACAATATTTAAAGAATATATATATATATATATAGGCTATTTTTGAACTTTTTGGTCACTCATTTATTATATTTAGGTGAATTGAAATTGATATTTTTACAGGAAGAAGAGGACGCTGTACAGTTTGCCAATAGAGTCAAAGCAGCCATTGCTAGAAAAGGAGGGCTGGCAGACCTGTTATGGTGAGTTTCCATATTAACGAGTGTCAAACACTCAAGTGACTGGATGTGCATTGACATTTTGAAATGAAATGAAGCTCAAAGCTTCGGTGTTTTGCTTGTTCACAGGGATGGTGGTTTAAAACGAGACAAAGTGAAAGAAGTTTTCAAGGAGGAGCAGCAGAAACTTTACAGCAAGGTTTTAGTGGGAAGCAGCGAAGACCGCAGTCGCTCTTGAGAAGATGCAGCTGTCTGCTTGACTTTACACATGCTGCTCGGTGCTCACGGCGAGAGCCTGGGCCCTCAGCGGATGCAGTGCAGCCCCTTCCTGAACCTGCTCTGACTGAACTGTGGAAATGAACTGAAATGAAGTCATTGTGAGTTGGTGGGTAAACCTGTGTTGCCAGACCCTCGGCTCACTGCTGCGCCTCAGGAGCTTTTGCATCATTGCACGAAAGTGTCTGTGGCATTCAATTCCTGGGCTGACTATGATTTCAGTTTGGAGTGAGATTTACACATGGCATACTTGAGTGATTTTTTTTTTGGTCTTTCACAGTCTGTTACAGTTTTGAGTATTTGTGCCGTTGCTATAATGCATGATGTCCCAGGAGAAGAATGAATGGAAGAGTTTGAAGTGATTTATTTAAGCTTGAATAACAAAAAAAAAATCAGAGAAAGAGTTGAAAGGATTGTGTGTGTAGAACTTTAGTGTTTGTAGAACCATGAAGAACAATAATCTGTTATGTGTTTAGCTGCTCAGCGTTCATCTCCTCATGGCAGCCTCTCTAGTGAGCTGTTTGTTCTTTTTTAATAAAAATGTTTTTTTAAACATTGAGATCATTTCTGCTTTTTAATTCATACATTTGAATGCTATTAATGCTGTTACACATTTAAAAAAGGTAATTACTTTTTATCTCACATTTCAGATTTGTAATTCTTTTATTACTTTTGCAATTTGGCCGTTTTTGTGATTTATTTGTGAGAGAAAATGTAATTCTAAGGGGAAAAATTCAAATTTGTGAGTTAAAATGCAATTAATATAGTTGTGGGAAAAAAAAATTGTCGCATGCGTCATGTTTATTTAAAAAAGGTCGATTGAAAACAGCTTCATTACATTTTATCCATGTACTGTCTTTACACACTTTACAACTTACCTATTTGTGCAATTACTGAAGTTATAATACAATGTCGTAACTTAATTTTAAAGTATTTTACGACCTCCCCACCTTAATTAGCATGTCAAAATGATTTACAGTAGACATTTATTTTGGTACTATGTTTTAACCTTATCTTTGTGGCTTGATTGTATTTACCAGAAGGTCCTATCAGCTGAGAACATGTGCAGAGGTTTAAGGGTGGCGCTGACTCCATATCTCTAAGCTACAGAAGAACTTTAAAAATACACCATAAACACGGCTGACCCCTTTAGTCTTACTGGCACAGGCCAGAGTAAACACAAACCAGTTTTGTTGTTCTGAAAGGGCATTTAAATTGAAAGCTTGTGGCTGACAGATGACATTTATGCTGAGTTCGACAGGTCCACCAGCATTGGGGTTTCGTATCTATGGAGGAAGGGTCGGCGTGATTTTGCCAAGTAAAACATGAACCTGGATCAACGTTACTGTTCAGAAATATATACTTATCCCAATCCCTACCCCTAAACCTAACCCTACATAAAATTGATGGCTAAAATCAATTATTAATCAAAAATAACAAGGGTGTAGAAGCACCTCACGCTCACCATGGAGGAAGAGACTTCAAGACGGCTCTGACTGTCTCAAAGGGGAGTTGAAGATATTTGGCCCACATTTTCTACTGAACAAAATATAGAATGTGTTCAGCATAAGATGCCTTGACTTCTGGTGTGCTAAGGAGCTGTGAGGACTTTACAGTTGGGCAGGTGATGCAGAACTGCAGGTGGGAGACATTATATTGGAGATTAACGGTCAGGAAGCCATGTTGAATATAGAGGCTTGGAACGAAATGAAGACATGAACATCAGCTGTGGCTTCTAATGGAAAGGTGGAGTTAAAAAATGTATGACTTTGCTTGCTTTGACAGAATTATATGTGGTTTTGTAACTAAATGCTATGTTCTTTACAGGTTTACCATGTTTAGGCATATTTCACCCCTAAATTACCATTAAAAAAAAAAGTATTTTAGGGACCAGGGGCTTGTTTTTAGGTTATTATTCTCACAAGTATGAACATTTTCTCCCAAAACTCTGATTACAATAATCTAAAATGACTCTCCATAGTGTAATTTGCAGAAATATACAAATTTTTACTTCAGAAATAAATCTTATATTTATAATATATATTATATATTTTAAATATATTATTACATTAAAACATTTACATTTTTATGTTTTTTTATCCTCATTTTTAACTCGCTTTGAATAAAAGCATCTGCTAAATGACTAAATTTAAATGTTAATGTTTTCACTAAAAAATTATTCAAAATTACAATCAGATTTAAGAATAAAGTGATTTTAATAAATAAATTACATGTAAAAAACATTACCTTTGAAAAACACTATAAATCCAGTGATTAAAAATATATTATATGAACCTTTTGCCATTGATAAAAATTCTTTCTGAATGTTCAAACCATCCAGTTATTTAAAAAAAAATATTCAAAAAAAATGTTCTTGGTTATGCAAAATGGTTATGGTAACATTTCTTTTTGAATGTTCTGTGATCATTCTGAAACGCGCCGTAACAGTTAAAAATTGTTAAAACAAATTTCCAACTAAAATATGGCAAGAAAGGCATTGAATAGCAAATAAAAAAGGGATTAAGACTTCCTGTTAATTCGGTTAGTTATTCACAAAGTTAACTGACCAGCTCTTTGTGAACATAAGGTTAATGTTAAATGTTGCTACAGGGAAGGTCCCTTTATCATTCAGTTTGAATAAAACTAGTAAGAACGTTCCTGTTTTGTTTATATTGAAACTTCCTGCTGTTCTCCTTCAACCCAGGAGCCTTCAGTCTGGCCAAAACCAACCTGTGAGTCAGGACAGGGCCAGTCCAAGAGGTCAGTGCGGCACCAGAACCATACTGAGATTCTTCAAAAAACAACACACGTGTTTCTCATCGTTCATGTGTTCAGCAGCTCTCAAAGCTTCAGAGCCCCACAGGAGAGAAACTACAGTCCAGAGCAGCTGAAGCAACAAGATAAGGTTGGGACATGCAAGTACTAGATTTACAATGAAATATGTATGGCCTGAAGTCAAGTTTGTGCATTTAAGTTAATAGCATAACTTTAGCAAAACCTGTTTACGTCTTTTGAAGGCTTTGCTGCCATCTTATGGTCGAGTAACAAACTAAACCTAATCTGAAGAAATAGAAACCCTCCTCTTATTGCCAGTATTAAGTATCAATTATACACTATATTATGTAAGCCGCTTATTACACCGTTACTTGCCACATAAGGAAAAAAATGAACATGAATATGAATTTGAAACATTTTATTGGCGTATTTGTTTCAAATGAACATTTTCATCCTTCCGCCAAACGATATAGTACCACGTGACTAACATTCAACCATAAGACAATTTATAACATCTACATATGAATATATAACAACGGATGTATTTTAGTTATTTATTGCACCTTATGTTGTCCAGTGTTTGTCACAAGATAGCGCCAAACAGTAATCTTTGTTGGTGCGGAGGGATTTAAACACACAAGTAGTCCCTGGAGCGATTATTATTCGAAAAGAACGAACCTGCATATGTCTCAACTGACCAATCAGAATCAAGCATTCCAGGGGGCCGTGTAATAAATATATATAATTCTTCCATTTTCTCTTTGCATTTTTGGTAATGTAGTCCCACTTTTCACCCAGCTACGAAGCCCCTGTGTGTGGCCTTATTATGAATTTTTGAAAATGAACTTTCATGAAGTGTGTAACACAGCTCTAAATGAATGAGAACATCCTGCAAAGTTTTAAATCTGAAAATGCACCATGTATAAAGTTATCTCTCAAAAGAAGGGGTCGACTTGAATCATTGAAATGAATCATTTTAAAAACGAATCAAAAGCTGTTCCATGCTGAGTCAAAATGAAATATTAGCATATTGCAGAGGCACTTGGTCGTTTCGTGTTGGTCTGAATGAAAATGCTAATTCTTTGACGCTACGTGCTGCTTTTGGAGCGTTAAAAGCTCACAAACACTGCTTTAAAAGACATCTAGCCTACCAATCACCGGAATTTATTTGGATTCGGTAAACAAATAAGATACAAATAAATGCATATTACAAGAAAATGAAAGGTTTTTGGACCTTACATGCATGTCAAAAACTCAGAAAATATGAACTTTCGTAACTCATAATAGGGGCACTTTAATATGTTTTAGCAGTTATGTTTTATTAAGCTATTGCTGCAGTTCTTATTAAAAATATGATTTTATTTTTATACTTTCTATCTTCATTTTAATTTTAAAGTTTTATTCATTGTATTGTGTGTTTGTCATTTTAGTAATTTTGTTTTTTAAAAGTATCCTATATATTTTTATTTTATTATTTTCACTTCAGTATTAATGTTACTAAATTAAATATGTATCCTAGCTAAAATATTGTATTTATTTATTTAAATGTAATGTATTTATGTTTATGTTTACTTTATTTCAGGTAACAAAAATCAGTAAGAAAAAATTTTAGTAAGAACTTTTCAAAAACCATGCTTATAATTTTACTGATGCTGTCAAAAAATTGCTATAGATATAATTCACCTTATTTACTTATTTATTTATAGGCATGCAACACAAAGGGAGAAATGATCTCTCTAAGCAATGAAAGTGGTTGGTGAATCAGATTATAAATCTCCAAAAAAGGACAAAGAAGCCCTATGAAAGCATCATAAACTGTCCTGAAATATTGTAGATTTGTGTGAGGAACACACTGAAGTGTTCACCCAAAAAATGTAAATTTTTTACTAAGCAGTTTGGTCTCCATTGACTTCCATTATATTTTCATACTATGGAAGGCTGTGGGAGCCAAAACTGTTTAGTTACCAACATTCTTTAAAATATCTTCTGCAGAAGAAAGTCCTGCAGGTTTGGAATGACACATATAATAATAATTTTTGATATTTAGCTAATTG
This sequence comes from Enteromius fasciolatus, assembly GCA_032361145.1. Classification (NCBI taxonomy): domain Eukaryota; kingdom Metazoa; phylum Chordata; class Actinopteri; order Cypriniformes; family Cyprinidae; genus Enteromius; species Enteromius fasciolatus. The sequence continues at coordinate 13,342,171 of JAUMHR010000059.1, read as the reverse complement.
TTTCTTTATTGCACATGTTCCTAACCCTCTCTAGAGGGCAGTATTTTCTATTTTGTTTCACTAATGCATTACAATAATTAAATACCTGCAGTGTGTGACTTTGAGCTGTTCCTGGACGATGAACTTTATTGGACGCTTTCCATAAATGTCTGGCATCATTGTGAAAGAGATGACATCATCAGATATAACATAGAAAAAAAAGAGTGTGGCATGACATGAATAGCAATTCACCCCAGTAGCCTGCAGTCTGACCTGATTGTGTTATGTAAAGGAATACAGTAAAAGAGTTGTGCTCTGTTGACTTCCACTCCCAACTATGAAGCCCTGAATGACGGGTTTTGAGGAACAATACAAACACGCATTATCCTCACGAAGGAACATTCTGTTTGTTCACGTCATGTTTATTGTTAAAGCCCTAAACGACAATGGAGATTCATTAGTAATGAATGACTTGGTGTTAATACCTGGTGGATTGTTTACCTAACAGTGGAAAAACAACAGATTAATTTACAATTATGAAATACGAAACAAGCTAAATTCATATAGCACTTTATACCATACAGATTCAAAGCAGCTTCACAATGTTAACAACGAAATAACAGTGTTAATAATGAAAAATATATCAAATGACTTACATTTTAGCTGTAAATAATTTCTGTGGTTTGCTACAGGTGAGTGAGCATGACTTATACGCTTTATTTTTAGTTTAAAGAGATTTTGGCAATAAAACGATAAACGTGTGTGTTCCCTTTTTTCATGAATAATGAGAACTGGTCACTGCCAGCATGACAGTTCGGTATAATTGTAGCTTTGTGTCAGAGCTCTACAGTTCTGTAATGTCTAAATTTAGTAATGGGACATTTTAATTACATAATGTGTGTTAATTTGTCATAACTGAAAGGAACATCATAGAATTATTATAATCATTATCTTAAAGCAAAAACAAAAAGTGTCTATACCCTTAGTAAGTTTTTCACAAAAAGTATGGATCTTAAACACTGTGTGGGATGTTATATATTTATGTTTTTTTTTTTTTTATGGTCATAAGATATTAGCAGCATTAGTCAGGTTGTAATTTTTGGCCAACGTATATATATAAAAAAAATATATATATATATACATATATATAAGAATTTTTACGTCATTGCTCTACGTTGCGTCACGCAAACCACGCCCACAAGATGTTGCTCAGGGGTGTGGGCGTGGCTTTAGAGTGACGCTCACTTGTTGCTTCACTGGATTAGGTAAAACTTTTCCAGCGAAACATTAACGGACCTTTGACACGTTGAAACTTTTCGCTGGGCAGGACACCTCTCGCGTCCTGCTGACTTCTCGGTCCTAGCTGAAACGGGTTGGGGTTTCACAGAAATGTCGCTGGCAGAGCAAAGCCAGCAGTGGTTTCCCACCAGCGTCCAGGTAACGGTGCTCCAGGCGAGGGGTTTGCGGAGCAAGGGGAAAAATGGCACCAACGACGCGTACGCCATCATGCAGGTGGCCAAGGATAAGTTCTCCACCTCGGTGGCGGAGAAGAGCGTCGCGCCGGTGTGGAAAGAGGAGGCCGCGTTTGACCTGCCGCTCTTTCACCCCAGTAACGCGGAGCGCTGCACCCTACAGGTGTGTGTGATGCACCGGGCTCTGGTGGGACCCGATAAAATGCTCGGACTGGCGACCATCAACCTCCTGGAACTCCAAGACAATAAATCCCGTAACAAAACTGAGTGAGTTAACGTAATATTTCATATAAACAATATATATGTATATATTTACATTTTATTTATTTTTACGTTTTACACACACACACAAGTTCGTATTTGCGAAAAGTGAAAACATTCCATAGGCGTAATGGCTATTATAGTGTACAGACTGTATGTGCTGTTGGTGAGTGTGATTTCACCAAGTACAAGATGTTCCTGGATCAACATCCCAATCAACCAATCAGAATTAGGGAGTAATTTTTCTGGAAATATTTGTTTTAGGCTAATAATCATGGTTAAGTGCTTCTACACCCTTGTTAATCACTCCCCACTGATTCTAGGCATAGATTTTGGGTAGTGGTAGGTTTAAATGTAAGAATTGGGATACGTTTATATTTTTGGACAAAAGATGTTGATCCAGGATCATGTCTTACTTGGTAAAATCACGGTGACCATGTGCTATTGCCCTACAGCAACCCTACACCCCTTACAGGAAACTACAGGCATTTTTAGATTTTCAAAAAATTTCATTCTGTGTGAATTATAAGCGTTTTGAAAAGTGGGGACATTGGATAATGCCCTAAAAAAGCTTGTAATACCTATGTCAGACCCGTGTCATACACATTTATGTCCTGATTTGTCTCACACACACACGTGTGCATATACATATATATATTTAAAATGATATATTGTATGATGCCTTATAATTTAGTAGCTATATTTGGCCTAACATAAAGGCAACTGACTTTTCTCGGCTTCTTATTAGTGTTTGGACACTTCTACAAGGATGCTTCTGTACTGAAAGATGGCCTCAAAGTTTCCTTCTGTGGAAATTATGAGCTGAGCTTTAAATGTTCTTGGACTTGGTCACGGTAGACCGAAAGGAACAGGCTGGCATGTTTTTCTTTTCTTCAACCAGAGACATCACAGACCTCCTCGAATGAATCCAATCTTTTTATGTTTACCGAAGGCGGTTTCTTTAAGGATCAGAATGAGATTTCTAAAAGGAATCCAATGAAATGTAGTGACAGTTCCTCTTTTCCTCCATCATAATTGAGTGAAATTCCATTAGCATTCCTTTGGAATGTTTGTTAAAGGTCAGTGCAGATCTGGATCTGGCGGTTATTTCATTTCTCTGTAATCCAGGGCCGCTCAGCCTACATTATGCACAGACTTCATGAATAAATAATTTCAGCCCCAGACATCGTTGTAACATCAGTCATTTACAGAGCAGCGCACAAATTCATCACAGTGTTCTGACCTTGGATTTGAAGAGCTTGGTTTAAATAGCTTGTGT
>JAUMHR010000059.1:13319052-13329241 GCA_032361145.1 Enteromius fasciolatus | reverse complement strand
TGTGTGTGTGTGTGTGTGTGTTGGTATGAGTGCGTGTCTGTACAAGTCTTAAAAAAAAAACATCTGGCATGCAGTGCAGTTCTTTTGAAACTATTTCAAGGACTCAAAAGAAGGACAATTCCCAATAACTTTTTGTTTTTCTCAACATGTTTTCTTAAGATGATTATCATACTAAAAAAAATGAGTAACCCTTAACCAAATGAAATACCCAAACCTGAATAAAGAGCCTTTCTTACCATGGTCTTATCTGTTTATTTCTGCTGAGATGCATTAATGCTGACAGTTATTTTTAAGGTCTCTAACCCTCATTGTGTTCGCTCTCATGTGGTACTTGATTGAGGTCTAACACAAGGGGAAGCTGGATAAGTCTGTTTCCCTGAAAAACAGCTGATCAGGCAGTTCCTTTTCTCTGACTAATGCACTTGAGGGCTTCATGAAACAGATCAGGAATGTGTAGGAGACTGCAGAGCAAATAGCATGGCTCTTTTAATCGAAAACAGCTATCTCTTCAAGGCTGCAGTCAAAGTAAGGACATTTTGTGGAGTTTCTCTCAGAAATCTTTATTGCTCAAATGTAATAAATGTTCATAAACCTATTCCAAAGAGGTTTGTAATGGCATAAGGATGAGTAAATGGTGACAAGTTGATGTTAACTGTCCCTTTAAAAAGTTTATGGATATTCATAACATTTGTTCAATAACATGAAAGTAAATGGGGTCAGTTTTAAAGACTTAAAGGGTCACTCCACCCCAAAATGAACATTTTGTCATTAATCACTTACCCCCAAGTTGTTCCAAACCTGTAGCAAAGCTTTGTTTGTCCTCAGAACAATTTAAGATATTTTGTACGCAAATAAAATAATAAGTAATGACATTTATTCAACACTGTATTGACACAAACTGTTAAATAAATGTTAGTATTTTTATTTTCTTTGCATACAAAAAGTGTTCTCTGTTTGTTTGGGGGTAAGTGGTTAATAACAAAATTTTCATTCCATTTTGGCCCTTTTAGTGGTTTTCATGATTGTTGACCAGAGCAACGTGGCTTTAACTTGCTTGTCAATGTATTTCGATATTTAGCAGATGTGCTTGATCGAGGTTTAATGTTCCCTTTCATTATCCTGCTTCTTCAGTTCTTCTGTTTCTGGAATCTTCTTTTCACAAGCATCTGTGCCAAACACCAACCCGTTCTTAAATGACTCCGATGCTCATGGCAAAAACACTGAGAAGGGTGTCCATCTCGGAGACGCCACAGAAAGGTCAGAGAAGAAACGACGTGCCCCAATGCCTCCGCAGAACAAGACGCAGAAGGGAAAACCAGATGTTCCTCCAAAAGCAGCAACAATTTCTGAAGCCACTCAAGCTTTTCCATCTAGAGCATATGAGGATGGTGGAGACTCTGATTCCTGCAGTTTACGACGGGATAAACGTCCTGCACCTTTACCACCAAACAACAAGCAAGAAGTGCGAAACGAACACGCAGACCAATCTGCCACTCCTCTTCATACCGTAGAATGGGGAACTACTAGATTCCAGGAAACAGACCAGACTAACAAAATGTGCCTGGATTTGAAAGATGAGTCAAGGACCTCTGATGGAGCCAAATTTTTGAACACCAGTTTATCTCATCTTATCCAGGGTCATCCCAGTAACAGACAACAAACCAATCCTTTTATATCTACCGAGGTCAAAACAACTAAACACAACAAGGGTCCAGCTCCAAAGCCTTCAATACAGTCAAAATCTTTCAAGACTGAAACGGAAACAAGCAACCAAGCAATTATGAATGTCCATTTGAAACAAGAAACCAGTACTGTCTCTTGGATTGATCAGCTAGATGAGTCGACTGACAAGCTTGATGTTCTCCCTGCATCTGAAGAGCCTTCTACCAAACCCCGGCACACTGATGAGCTGTCCTCAAGAGAAAGTAAACACAAGGATTTACCAGAAAAGTCTGACCTAGACTCGCTTGGAGAAGACGAAGCTTCACTGTCTGATCCAGTCCTTGGAAAGGTTCTTTGCAGTGTCAATGATCCCAAGAATGCTGAAAATGTCCTGCTTGAAAGTGGTGTTTCTAAAAAGAAGAGTACTGCCCCGTTGCCTCCTGCCAAATCAGCATCCAGACAGCAACCAGAAGCTGCACTGATCTCAACCACTCAACCCAGCATAAAAGATCAAGCCAAGTCATTAACTGTTAATGATGGCAAGTCAACTTCTTGTTTTACCCAATCCCTGGTGAACTCCTCTTCAACCTCCAGTCAAGCTCTCGCTCCTTTGAAATCAGAACCAGGTCATGGGTCAGAACTCCGGTCTCTCCCACAGGCCAGAGTGTCACCTATTGATGTTCAGCCCATCGCTGGGCACATAAATGAGAGTGACAGCGAGAGAACAGGTGATCCTGCCTTCAAACCCTGCAGGTGAGGCCAAGCATAGATCTTCCAGAGACCCTTTAGATGTAGTAGCACATGTTTACGGTAGATTCCCATTAGCCATCCTATGGTAGTTCTTGAAATTGGTTGTAAAGTTGTAAATCTTTGTTGCAGAATCAATTCTCCTTTTTTTTTTTTTTTTTTTTTTTTTGTACAAGTTCTGCTGAATGACGAATCAATGACCTGCATTCATAGCTTAAATGATAAATACATCAAGCGTCTCCCAGTGTTTGTGTAGTATGCTAAAGGCCAAAGTTTACTTCGGACATGGAAGGTGAAATGTTGAGGCGGAGGAGTCCACTAGGTGGTACTGTGAATGTCAAACTTGTTCATCTGTGGTTAAACACTTAGTATTTTTTAATCAGGATCCTACAGCCAACATCTACTACTACTAAGTATTCCAGAGTAGTTGATTGTCATTTTCAATCACTCATTGGACAGTGGTGTAAGAATGATCTGAAAAGTAGAAAAACCTTATTAAACTCACCAACTTAACGCATGAATATTAATTCGATGACACAGTATTAACCTAGTATTGCAACCACAGTGGTGTTCAATCCTGGCCCTGGAAGACCACTGTTCTGCAGAGTTTGGCTTTGACTTTCCCCAAAACACTATTTTTTTTTCTTAAAAGCATTGTAGGCTGAAATACATTGCTGAAATCATTTGCTTTTGGGAAAGGCATGGAAGTTTCTAGCAATGTTGAAATTATCTGGTTAGGTGTTTTTAATTGGAGGTTGGAGGTGAACTTTGCAGAAAGGATTGGCCACCCCTGTCCTATTGGGTATAATGTTTGCTTACTGCTTTATTAATAAATTACACACAGAACCTTTTGTTTGGTCTTAAAATTAGGGCTCGGTATCGAGTTTGATACTTTTTAGGTACCGGACGAATTGACTCGATACAACTGAGTATCGAAAAACGTTTAGTCGTTCGGTACCCAATTTCGATACCTAAAGGGGTCAACGTCAGTGAGCCAATAAGACTGCAGCCACTAGCCAGTGTTTGACCAGAAGTGTGTAAAATAGCCTTATGTTATTCATATCATTTAAACGACTGCACGTCATTTCTGTCTCTAAATTAAGTTGAGCTTTCTGTATCGCACACGGCGCAGTTCCACGCACACACAAGTGAACACACTCCCGTCTCAGTAGTATTTGTCAATATTTAACCGCAAAAAAAGATGAATTCCGCGTGTCTCTCTGTTAATGTGTGTTGCAGACGCGCGGTTTTGTTTACTAGTACACAGACCTGCGTGTGACGCTTCCGGTGATATTAATGTTTTGCGTCTCACTAAATAAGGACTTAAATACAGTAGGCTACATGACTAACATCTCCAGAACTGCTCCGAGGATTACTTCAAGAACATTTGATCGTTTCATTTGAGTAAATCTATCGTCATATCATGTACAAACAGAACTGTAAAGGTGTTCATGGCAAGCCGTCAAAATAAAAGTTTGATTTGGACATAGCAGCAGAAATATATTACTATTGTTCAGTAGTAATAGTAATAGGCTACTAGAAAAATGATTAAAACAGTATTTCTTCAGTGTTTATACTTTAATATAAAATTGTATTTTAGTTATTTTCCAACAATAAAATGAAATATTAATTAATTAAAAGACAAATGCTTTATGCCTTAAAAAAAAATTAAATACACAAAATCATAAGGCTATTGTAAGAATATATAATAATGCACTAGTGCACTAGTGTATTTTGTTCCCGTTCAGTGGCTCAGGAGATGAGGTTTTGAGTTTGTATAAATGTCAACAAGCTGACATGTTTTTTGAAATAATATAATTTTGTTAAAACTGATTTAATAAAACTGGCATCGAAAAAGGTATCGTTCAGGAACCGTATCGTATCACTTTTTTTTGAACGATACCCATCTTAAAATTGCTATTTGTTTTGGCCAACTCCTTTTTTCTTTTCTTTTCAGGCAAGGAACATAAAACTCTCAAAATTATTAAATTAAAATTATTTTCCAAAAGGTAGGGATTCATAAGTTACAATAGTTCCTGTGCCACAACTTGTGATCCCCAGTTCACGTAACTTATTGCTTGACTTCGAAGTGTGCATATCTGTTTACGTCAACTCTGGACCCTAGATTACTCATTGTTGGGACTTCCATGTGACATTCCACATAACTGACCTTCCTGAAGAGCATGGTTTGCAGTGGTTTAAACTTTGTCTTTTCAGAGTTCCAGATCATATGGTTGGGGTGTTTCATTTCCCAGTGTGAACATTTTATTTTTGCATTAATTCTAAAACGGTTATCCGATAATTGAAGATAAAAACACTTTCATCCTTCGAAAATAAAGGCATCAGTTTTTACAATTAACAGTTCTTTCATGTTCTTTGAAGTTCATAAAATTCAGGGCAGAATATATTTGTCACCCTTTATCTTTTTTTTTTTTTTTTTTTTTACAAAGGAATATTATAAAAATTCTGTGTTCTGCGGTTGCCTGCTTTGTATTCCACCCCTGCAAACTCAAATCTGCCTGTAAGACTTACAGCTCTCTCTCTTTTTTTTTTTTCAGGTCCCATGCAGTGAAACCCCTGAGTGCCGCTGACAAGCAGCCAGACCTCAGAGAGACCCAAGAAGCTTCCCGATCTGCTAAAATTACAGATCACATGCAAGTTAAGATGAAGGTAGCATGAGCTTTTTTCTCTCTCTCTTCTACGATTGTGTAGCCAATTTCCATGCGTAGAATAGAAATATGCCTGTTTAAGTTATTCTCGGCTGATGTTTAAGCATGCTATTTGTATTCAACTATATCTTACAGGCCCCAGAGGCTAAAGGGACGGGGCCGTACTCTCAGCTAACCCATGAAGAACTCATTAACTTGTTGGAAAAGCAGAAGCAGCAGCTTTCTCAGAAGGACACTAAGATTGGGGAACTGGAGCGGTATATAGACAATCTTCTGGTCCGTGTCATGGAGGAGAACCCCAACATTTTAATGTCCTTGAGCATGATGAAGAAGTCCGTTTGAGCACTTTGGTAGCAGAGTTTTGTATTTAATGTGCACTGTGATCACAAATATGAGGTGAATAACAGTACATGGTTGTGGGTAAGTCACAGAGGTTTTCACTAAATCCAGTAGCTGTAACTGAAGACACTAGTGAGCTGAAGATCAGGGTGTACACTGGTACACATCTCGGCCTGAATGATGACAAAATTGAATGTTTGTTATTTGGCTTGCTTCAGATCCACCAAACCATGTGACTGACCGTATGTTAAATATTTTCTCAATGTTTTACTGTACACTTTATCCGTTTGAATTGCTAATATACTTTGATTAGTAAAATATAAATTATAAATATCATCTACCAAAACATTCAATGGGTGTAACTCATACATTACATAAGTAACCAAAATGTTTTATAAAATATCATACAGCTTTGTAATGCATTTAGACCGGTCTCTGTATCGATACTTTGTTTTCTTTTCAATGAAGCACTTTAAAAGAATCCGTTCATCTGTAAATCATGAACACGATCATTTGTACTTTATGCTTTTGTCAGTTTTATTATTCTCTGAAATAAAGAATGTCACAGGTGTGGCTTTGTAAAGGCAGTGTCACATGATTGCCTCTGTGTTCATTTTAAATAATACAGGTTAGGCCATAAATGATTATTATTTATATAAATAAAATTAATAACTATTGAGAGAATATCAGGTGCTGTAATTGCCCATAACAAATATACTGGACTGAGTAATGCTTGAAAAAATTCACCATGGTGTCCATAACTTGGTGGTTAGCTGCCTCTGTCATTTGTAATAAAATTATAAAATGTGTCTTTTTGTACTGTTTGAATATATAATATTAAAGTATTAAAAAAAAGTTTCCAGTAATACCACATTTAACCTGATAAAATACTGTAAATACTATGCAACCTGTTGTTGACTTGTATTTCCAACAAAACAATTATTAAAATATTAAAATTAAGTTTTATCTTACAAGTATTACATCATTGTCTTCTTACAGCTGAATGTTATTCTTTCATAATTGAATTTTGCAATATCACGTTATTAAACTGAATTTAAATCAATATTGAACTACCACCACTTCTGTCTTATGTAGAGCTGCATAAGAGCTAATTGTTTTTTAGAATTAATTCATTTTTCTGAACCCAATCTGAATTAACACTTAACTGACTGAGGCTGAATAATAACACTTGTCATTTAAAGGTTGCTTTACAGCTAAATTTAAACGAAAGGCTTGCATGATTGATTTTGTTTTTAATTTTGTTTGTAATCATAAACAAAACACATTTTTTTTACACTTCTGTTGTTGTTTTTTTTCAATTGTGTTTTCACACGTAGGAACTTATAATGGCAGAACGTCTACAGACCGCCTTGTTTCCGCCCGGACCAATAACGTCATCAGGAAGCGCGGCCGCATTAAAAACAAACGTACACTTGACGCAAGTACAGATGAGAGAAGCGGCTTTAAGCTGAATGTGCGCAAGCGGAACACCTCATTTTGATTGTGTATTAAAGTAACATTGCACCGACTATTTGAGGATCAAACGCCACCAGTAAGATCTCCAAATATTTTAATAATATAACTTACTTTGTCTGTTTTGACACTGAACGGTGATTCTTTTTAATTTTTTCTATACTGCATATGATTGAATGTTTCGGATCAGTAGACAGTCGCACATATATTACCGGTTTCACAAAGGTTTTATTTAAGCAACTTTTACAAAAACGTCTTATAAGAAAATATCACAGGTGTGCAGGGGCGGAGTGGGGCACTAAAATCCACCGGCCCGGGGTGCGGTAATAAATAAATGCATCTTAATAAATGCAGGAGCATAGACAGAATAAACCAATAGGAGGCAGCGCTGTTTTCCGCCTGTTTGTCAATATAATATAGGGCGCTCATTTATTTGAAATAGACTTGACCTGCAATCGTTTCATTGGATAAACGCATTTCCCATTCCCAAGAGGCTTTACTCTATTCTACATTAGATATATATATATACGTCAGTGTCATTGTTCTGTGTTAAGATGCACATCTTAACACAGAACAATGACACTGACTTGTTCTAAGATATGTTCATCTGCTCAAACATGCAATTTAGTCTGGGACTAGTTTAAGCCTGTGAAAATGGGGGATAGAATCTAAGCCCTGCTAAATTAGCACCAGCTTAATGCTTTTAGATTTTCTGTAACGTGTCGTAACAGTCTGATGGTGGCCAATAGTTGACGTATATCTCCTGCAGGGATGCCCAGCAGCTGTCCTGAGTGTGGCTCGTCTAATGTGGTGGAGGATGACCTATACTCTCAGAGGCAGTGGGTTTGTGTGGACTGTGGGTCAGTGGTCTCTGAGGGACATCTGACCTCAACATTGAGTGAAGAGACCCAGGGCAGAGGTAACAGAGCACCGCACACCTCACAGTTAAGTGATCTGAAGTCAGTCTAACATCTGTTTCTTCTGTTTTGTCCAGTTGTGCCCTATCATGTGTCCACGGAGGTCCTCAAGCAACCATGTAGAAATCTAATTGCTGGTAAGATCAACAGGCCCCAATATTAACAACCTAGTTAAAAATCTCATGTCATGTTATCCTGTCACGTCAAGTCCACCAACATATAATGACAGCATACAATTTAACTTTAGAGGAGCATGTGATGTAAAGCTAAATTTCTCCAAATCTGTTCTGAAGAAAAAAAACATGGCCTGATGGTGAAAATACCAAATACATTTTTCTTTAGGTTTTTACCTATAATTGAATATATTATTTTCGCTATGTATTACCAAAAATGTAATACCACTGGTTTGTCATAGAAGCTAAATATTTGCTGGTTTGGACAGGAAAAGCGTGCAGTCTGATCCGTATGAAATGCTCTGCCCCTTCCAGGCTACTCTCGTGTGCGTGCGCTGTGTCGTATCCTCAGAATATCCAGTGACATGGAGTCGGCAGTAGTGAGTCTCTTTGGGCGCGCTTACAACCACCCAACCTTCATCAACGTGACTTTAACCAAGAAAGAGGTCTTGGGAGGCTGTTGCATTCTCTCCGTCTGTCGCCAGTGGAACTGGCCTGTTGCCATGGGAACCATTGGTTATCTGTTGGGAGTGGATAATACCACACTGGGCGCCGTTTACCGAGAATTTACAAAGTCTCTGAACATAGAGACAAGCACTTCCGGCATCATGGGCATGCTGGAAAGCTTCTGCTACGAGTATGTCTATTGCTTTTATGACTTGCACAATTTTTTTAGTTGATGTAATCGCTAGATTGTTAGCGTTCTGTGTTTTTGTAGTTTCAAGCTGGGTCCTCAACAAGTGGAAGAGGTGTTTGCTGAGCCCCCCCAACGGCTGGTGAACAGGGTGTCCGCTTTGATTGAACTAGGAGCTGATGTCTGGATAGTGACGGGCCGCCAGCCTTTGCCCCTCCTCACTGCAGCGATGTATTTGGCCTGGCAGTCACTGAATCCCATGGTGAGAGAGTTTGCTCAACACTAAAACAATATTCATCCGTGGACATGAAATATTATGTAATGCATAATTATTCGCAGGTCCGCATGAAGTACACCTTCCAGAAGTTCTGCAAGATCGCAAAAGCGCCTGAACAGTTGTGGTGCAGGAGCAGAGATTCAGTTGGGAAGCGGCTGAAGGAGCTGCTGGACGTTCTGTGTAAACTGGGCCGAGAGCTGCCGTGGCTGAGGGGCGAGGAGGTGGAGCCCAACACCGTGGTCAAACTGGTGGACGACATCTTGAAGAACCGCAGGGTGTTGCTCATGAGGGCCGTTAGAAACTATGAACAACAACTGCAAAATGAGACACAAACCCCAGAATGCGACAATGACCAATCAGTTACAAACCGCGCTGATTCAACTTCCTCCAAGACTCCGGAGGTCGTGGATCCCGGTCAAGCCGAATGTGAGGATCCTCCTGATAAAGAAGCCACCGATTGTGAACTACCACCGGACCACTGGAGTAAGAGACACTTGTTTTTACCCCCTTGCGTGACAAGTTGCAAGAGACGGAGGGTTGATGCGCCACAGCTGGAAGTGACCGGAGATGAAGACATCTCAGACAGTGAAATTGAATCATACATCCGTTCTCAGGATGAAATTGAAATGTATCAAAAAGTTCAGAAGAAGCTAAAGGAGGCATAATTGTGTCAGTGTTTATGTATAATAAATTACTGCTCACTTCCTGATAACATCAGGGTTTTTTTTGTTTGTTTTGGATTGCACTGATTGTTCTGTTCATTGTTAATAAATGCATTTTTGGTTCAACTGATACATTTCTGACTCTTTATGTTATAATGCCATTCTATTTAATTAGTGCTGAATCGAATGCAATACTTAATTTTGTGCTGCTGATTTCATGAATTTGGCTTTTGTGCTCTAGCTAGCACACAGGACTGAAACCCTGCAGAGTTTAGCTACAACCCTAATCAAACACACCTGAAGCAGCTAAGCTCCTCAAGATTGCTCGAAAATACAAAGGGACGTGTGTTGAGGCAGGTTGGAAAACTTTTCAGGACAGTGGGTCCCCTTTCTAGCAAAATATAAGGTGAAAAAGTCTCCTTAATGACTAAACAAACTGCCACAGAGACAGGATTTATATCTTCCTTTGAACTCTCTTAAATATAACAATTTATAAACGCGTTTTGTCATTAAAAACGAACAATTTGGCCGCTGTTATAACTCTTATTCCGTGAATGTTGCGGTAAACTCAAAATCTTAACATCTAATTAGGTAAAAGCGTTCTTTTGCGAGGCAAGTTCCCTTTCAGTCGGTCAC
>JAUMHR010000059.1:13177538-13222138 GCA_032361145.1 Enteromius fasciolatus | reverse complement strand
AAGTCACGCTTAGAGCTTACGCTGAGTCATTCGACAAGTTACCCACAAACTTCTTTGCCTCTTCTGGAGATTCAAAGGAAAAGTCCCGACCGTTATGATGCAGCATCAGTTTCGCTGGGAAACGCAAGGACCATTTCAACCCGGCCTCTCGTAGAACTTTCGTGACTGAGTTGAAGGCACGTCGCTGTGCGGCTACCTCCGGAGTATAGTCAGGGAAAATGTAGATGCGGTTTCCTTTATATTCCAGAGGAAACTTTTCCCGGCTCAGACGAAGAATTAAATCCTTATCCCGATCATTGTGTATCTGTGCAATAATGGTGCGAGGTCTCTGGCCTTCAGATGGCTTAGGTAACAGTGCCCGTTGGGCACGATCAATTTTCACCGGTTTGGGGAAGTTGTCTCGGCTGAAAAGTTCCGTAATCAGGTCCGAGATGAACACCGAAGGGCGTCCCCGCTCTTCTCCTTCCATAATTCCCACAAATTTGAGATTCAGCCTGTGAGAGCGACCCTCCAAGTCATTCAGTTTGGCCCAGAGAGATTTATTTTCTGCACGCAAATCTTCACACACCTTTTCCACCTCTCCTAGCCGTGAATCCGTACCGTTCAGAGAACCTTCTATTTCCACAATTTTTTGTTTCACGCCGGCCTGTTCTGACTGCAGGTTAACCAGCGTGGCGTCTATCGCATCCAAGCGGCCACTTTAATTAACTTCTTCAACTCATCTCCTTGGGAACCGATTGCAGCAAGTATCGAGTTCACATTACCCTGTGAAACAGAGTCACTTGAGCTGGCGTCCTCTTTCATAGCCGCAACGGTTTTTGAAGATTTCTTCGACGCCATTTTCAAATAGTGAGTGAGTTATATAGTAACTAATAGTGAGAGACCTATATAACGAAAATCGTGCTCGAGGACCTTATTTACCACAAAATACTCAACACAACTAAAACAACGTAGCGTTTAGAGAGTCATTATGGACACAAAAATGAACTGATGGTAATATAGTTGTGAAAAACTTTAACTTAAAGTGCCTACGGAGAGGAGCCCAAAAAAAAAGACGACTACTCCATGATCTGCTCGCGTGCGCCCCCATCATTTTCGAAGAGTTTAGCAAGCAATTGAGCATCAGTACAGAACTGCTGTGTCATCGCGTTACACCCGCCTCAGTCGTGCCGGGGGTGGGGGGGCTTGTTTCTCATTGGTTTCCACTTTTTTTGGGAACGAAATGCTCTGAAATGGCAGCTTTGCCAGACTGACTTTGCTGTCAATTGAATGTAGCGTCACATGGGCGGGCCCAAGCTAGCAACGCACCACATATTTAACATATTTTATTGTTTACTTTGGGGGGGAAAGCATGCACATGTATGTAATGTCCGGTCTGGGATCATTTCAGTTGTATTGCTGTCTATGGAGGGACAGATAGCTCCCTAATATCATCAAAGATATTGACGAAATATTGGAACGACATGAGGGTGAGTAATTAATGACGGAATTTTCATTTTAGGGTGAACTAACCCTTTAAACTCCTCTGTAGTGAAAATCTTTTTTTTTATTTGCCTATGTGTTGTTTTTAATTTGCTAATTAATCAACATCACTGGCCCTGGTTGGTGTGACTTAAGTGGAGGCGGGGCTAATTTGCATATTCTGTAAATGTAAAGGAGGCAAAGGCGTGTTACATTCAAGCTATTTTAAGTAATTACAAAAAATTATGGTCACAGGTAAAACCATTTAGATATGTCATTTTGATAATCAGAAAGAAGTTTTAAGGGCTACAGTTTTGACTATAGGGGGACTTCTGTAACCTTTTTGACCTCCAACTTCTTGTTCCTTTTGTCTGTGTTTCATTCCCTTTGTTAGATCATTCTTAACTTTACTTCAATGGATCTGTACAGAAGTCACTTGTGCTGGTACGACCATGTGGAGATCCGTGATGGATACTGGAGAAATGCTCCTTTGAAAGGTTCTCGTATTTAATAATTAAGATCATTTTTGTATTTCTTTGTCTTAAATGCCTTTAATTATTATTCCGTCTTTGTTTTGATAAATAAAAAATCTCTTGGTTTTGAATTACTGAAATTAAGAATATGCAAATTTGTACCAATAGCTAACTGAATATTCCTACGAGCCTGTCTGTGACAATCTGAAATAAAGTGGAGCCCCGTCTTTGTTGATTTTGCTTCAGGCCGGTTTTGTGGAGACCAGCTACCTGAGGCCATCGTGTCCACTGACAGTCGACTGTGGATTGAATTTAGCAGCAGCAGTAATTGGGTGGGGAAAGGCTTCTCTGCTGTTTATGAAGGTATAAATTCACTGATCACCAACTGAGAGGCTCATCTGTTCCCCTGAACTGATCTAGAGTTAATATGTGATGTCCTGTCCACGGGTTCAGCTATTTGTGGAGGTGAAGTGAGACGTGACAGTGGGCAGATCGAGTCCCCCAATTACCCTGATGATTATCGGCCTAATAAAGTTTGCACATGGAAGATTATCGTACCCCAGGGGTTTCATGTGGGCCTCGTCTTCCAGTCATTTGAGGTAGGGTGCACAAGTCTCGTGTTCTTGTTTGTTATTGTCATGTGCTGTTCCATAATTAGACTTTGTGTGTGAGCGCACAAAAATACATTACACACATTACAAGAATTCTCAGTAAATACTGCCGTTTGTACAACATGTGTGTTCCCCTGATTACTGTTGATAAAACTGACAGAATACTAAACTTGGTTAATAAAGCAAAAAGAAATTAAAGAAAAGTATCAGCCAATTTGCACGTCCCTGGTTACCACCATTTCATATGTGGTTTAAATAGAATTAAAAGTACATTCCGCATCACAGATTTTCTGATTTGCTGTAAAAAAAAAAAAAACTTTTATATATAGTATTGTTATTATTATTATATTGAAAACGGCTAGACACACAAATGTGTATCAGCTCAATGTAACAAGAACAAAATGATAAGAATGCTCCAAAAACCTTATTTTAATGTCTTTCTGTACTAACATTTACACAACTTTTAAAGAACATTGGTGAATGTTTTGGGAACATTCCCTGTTAGATGGGTATGCACCCCATTCTGAAATGCAGTCATGTATTAAAAAATCTCTGATCAAACTTAGAGTACAGTTACAAATATTTCTAATTGTTGTTTATTGCCAGTTAAACCCTATTTAACCAGCAGCATTCCTCCAATTTTCACTGAGATTGTAAGAGGGCTGCTCTAAAGTGACTGAACCCTGCGACAGTGGGTTGTCCATATGAAGGTAAAAGGGTTGACCTTTTCAGCCATTGCACAAGAAGTGTGTCTCTCCAAATCTGGGATTTCTTGAATATTGCGGGTTTACAATGACTTGAATTCAAGTCAAGTAATTTGTAATATTCAGTTATCTAACTAAATCAAATATTTTATTCTAGATTGTTATCTAATTGCAATTTGTTTTTAAAAGAATATGTTGAATGTACTTAAGAATATACTTTTAAGTCCAAACAATGTGGTTTTTGGATAACTCATTTCATGTTAATTGCAATTAATTAAAATGTATTTTTTTATATTATTTATTATTATATATTATAATTTCGATATTAACTGAAATTAGTTAAACTTTGAGTGGTTTTAAGTACAACATTTTTTTAATAGGACTTAGAAGTTAAGAAGAAATACACTTTCTATCCTTATTTTAAAAAAAACAATAGAATTGAGAAATTAAATACAACAATATAATTTATGTTCTGGGTTTTTTATATACGTAGTATGTTAGTATGTCAAAATTTAAGTGCTTATTTTATTTTGTCATGACTAAAAAAATAAGAAACAATAATTTAATTTAATTTAATTCGTAAATGTCATAAGATAGTCATCGCAGAGAAGAATATATAAATGAAATGTACTGACAGCGTATCATTCTTATGTTGTTTCTTATTGGTTTCTCAGACAGAGAGGTGCCAAAAGTAACATTTTTGTTATTACCCTTTTTTCTGCTTTTACGCTCAGATTGAGAAACATGATAACTGTGCGTATGACTACCTGGAACTGCGAGATGGTGATTCTGAGAACAGCCCACTACTGGGGCGCTTCTGTGGCTACGAAAAACCAGACGATATCAAAAGCAGCTCCAACCAGCTGTGGATGAAGTTCGTATCTGACGGTTCTGTGAACAAAGCTGGGTTTGCGGCTAATTTCTTTAAAGGTGACACTCCTGAATTATATATTGACAGCTTTGCTTCCTTTGTGTTCCTCTAAGCTTGAGTTTATTTTGTAATGCAGAGATTGACGAATGCTCCAGACCTGATAACGGTCACTGCGAGCAGCGCTGTGTCAACACCCTGGGCAGCTACTATTGCGCCTGCGACCCTGGATACGAGCTCGCTGCAGACCGCCGCAGTTGCGCAGGTGATCGCAAAACTTGTTAAAGCAAACTAATAAACTAATAAACGCTGCAGAAGTGTCCACTGCGTGGCGCTAAAACACAGGTTAGAAAAAAAATCTGAAATATTATTGCAGTTTAAAATAACGGTTTCTAAATACAATTAGAAATGTAATTTTTGTAACTTAAGTATTACACATTCTTTCAGAAATCATTCTAATAGGCTGATAAAATATTGTCACAGGAAGGGTAAACTTGTATCTATTGATCATAATGCAGCTACATTTTATTCTGTTACATTTTATTCTTTTGGATGCATAACATTGTAATTTTGATCAATCCATGTGTCATTGTTTTTTCTGGTGATTTTGCAATAATCAAGAAAGGACTATTGATTCAGCAAACAGCGATTGAATACATCCAGCGCACATAGAAATGAGAGGAATTAAGAGATTAATCAATGAGATTGATTTTCTTGGCAAAGATAACAACAAAGACACTTGACTCATTCTTGCAGTCAAGACAGCAGCATAATAATGGCTCCTCCATCTGATCCCAGCAGCTGCCTGTGGTGGATTCATCTCCAAACTCAATGGCTCCTTCACTAGTCCAGGATGGCCTCAGGAGTACCCACCTAACAAGAACTGTGTGTGGCAGCTCATTGCCCCGGTGCAGTATCGCATCACTCTGCTTTTTGATGCTTTTGAAATCGAAGGGAACGATGTAAGTTGACCATGATAGAGACTGATTTGTAAAAAGGTTGCCAAGACCAAATAATCTTTTGACTGCAATGACAATGTACTGAGCTCCTCTGTTCGCAGGTTTGTAAATATGATTACGTTGAGGTACACAGTGGCTTGTCCACAGATGCAAAGCTTCATGGGAAATTCTGTGGCACAGAGAAACCAGAGGCGATTACGTCCCAACTCAACAGTATTCGCGTTGAGTTCAAATCAGACAACACCGTGTCCAAGAGAGGCTTCAAAGCTCAGTTCTTTTCTGGTGAGATTGACTTGCGGTTGTCCTTTGCAACTTGCCGATAATCATACTGAACAATATTCAAATGTTTCAGACAGATTTCATTTTTTATTTCTGACAGAATCCTGCATTCAGTACAAGAATGTTCAGAAAGCAATGTCATTCTGTCTTTCAGCTTGTAACAAAAATCACATTTACAGAAATTGAAATACAATGGAAGTCTGTCAAGTGTCAACTGTCAAGGCTCCTTAGATTGTTATTTATGCAATAATATAATAATGCAGTATATAATAATAATAATAATAATAATAATGTGTTTCTTTTTTCTTTTTCTCTGGCAGACATGGATGAATGTTCTAGGGAGAACGGAGGTTGCCAGCATGAGTGTGTGAACACTTTTGGGAGCTACAGCTGCCAGTGTCGCAGCGGCTTTGTGTTGCATAGCAATAAACATGACTGCAAAGAAGGTTTGGCATACCAGTCATTCCTGTAGTGGAAAATATTTGTCATGTGTCAAATAAACTGATTGGACAATTATTTGATAAATCTAAAACACATTGATGTTTTGTGAAGGCATTTATTTGCATTTTATCGCAAAAATGATATACTTCAAAACTGTGTATTCTTTTTGAAGTCATAGAAACACAGATACAGTGTAAAAAGTTTTGTGTTTGTTTTTGCAGAGTAGTTTTGTTATTGCTCCAAAGCTGGCCCGAGTGAACAAAAACACTTCTTTTTGCTTTTTGTACATTCTTTTATCCCTACTTTAAAGGAATAGTTTAAACAAAATTAAGAAAATAAGTAAATAGGATCCAAATAGGTCATAAAGGCACTGTAAAATTAGTCCATATGACTTTAAATTTTATATGTATTTTATTTAGAATTAGAATTATGAAAATAAAACATAAGCTTTAAATATAATGTCTTAGTCTTTACAGCAATCCTAATTCTGCATTCCCAACAATCATTTATATATTGGATTTGTGTTTTCAGTGGGCTGTGATCAGGCCATTACCAGTGTTTTAGGAATCATCACAAGTCCTAACTGGCCAGATAAATACCCCAGCAAGAAGGCCTGCACATGGAACCTATCCACCACCCCAGGCCACCGCATTAAACTGGTAATTGCATCATTCAGCCAGACAAAATGACTGGTTATATAGAGAGTTTGACTGGTAGTCAAAATAATAGTTAAAACCATTGCGTCAGCTCAAATTTGGATTTTCATTATTCACAGGCTTTTGAGGAGATTGACATGGAAGCTCATGAAGAGTGTGCTTACGATCACTTGGAGATATATGATGGCCCAAATGGCAGAGCAACCAGTTTGGGTCGCTTTTGTGGGAGTAAAAAACCATCACCTGTCATTTCCAGTGGCAATAACATGTTCCTGCGGTTCTTTTCAGATAACTCGGTACAGAAGAGGGGTTTTAAGGCCTCTCATTCAGCAGGTATTTTTTTTGTCTGGACCTGAGGTTCTCCTTAATAAAGTTTTGATTTGAGTTAACGATATTTGCTCTTGTTCTCAGAGTGCGGCGGTAGTCTGAAAGCAGAGATAAAGACCAAGGATCTGTATTCCCATGCGCAGTTTGGTGACAACAACTATCCCGGAGCTTCAGACTGCCAGTGGGTGATCTCAGCGGAGAAGGGCTATGGAGTGGAGCTCATCTTTCACACTTTTGAAACTGAGGAGGAAGCCGATTGCGGCTATGATTACGTGGAGCTGTTTGATGGCGCTGATGTCAAAGCGCCCAGGCTGGGACGTTACTGTGGTTCTGGGGTAAAGCAAAAACTTTGTTAAGCAATAATTGTGCAAAAAATGTCTATAGCCTACCTTTTACAGTATAACAATTTATATGTTTCAATACTTTTATCATTTATAGCCACCAGAGGAGATCTATTCAGCTGGTGATGCCATTGTCATCAAATTTCGCTCAGATGACACCATTAACAAGAAAGGTTTCCATGTTCGGTACACAAGCACTAAGTTCCAGGACACCTTGCACACTAGTAAGTGAGTTCATCATGAGAGAAGTGCTCTGGAGAACATAGCAGCCAGGGGCCTCTAATACCTCCTGCGCACCTTTAGCGATGCCACCCGAGGCCCCATGTTCCCTCCCCCTCCAGACTGCAAAGAAGAAGTGGTACCAAACCCCTTCAAAAAGCTGGGAGGACAAGCTTGATGCAGGGATATGGCAACATAATTTGTCCTGTCATACTTCAAAGGATCCACTAAAATCTCTAAAGGAAATAAACCATCTGAGTGGCAGATATTATCAGTATGAAGAGCTTTGTTGACTGAACGTCAAGGGGGAAGGATAAATTAGATTCAGCATGTCCCTGAAGCACTTTGTCCTCCTAGAGATCTCTTCAGTTCCTCAAAGGATAGAATCTAAAAGACTTTTAGATGATTATTTTATTATACAATGAAATAATAAAAATGCACAAATCAAAATTCTTTATTGCCACACATTTAGCTGGTGGTATTGAGTTTGGAAATATATAAAATATCATTCAACAAGGTTTATATCTTTTTGTAAAAAATAAATTCTAGGACTATTTGTCATATGAGAGTACACGATTATTCAGACTACTAGACTTAAAGTATATGACATTAAATTGCCCACCTGAAGCAAAGTAAGACAAAATTGTTAAAGCGACTAATAAACATGTGAGAGGACATTTACTTTGACTTTGTGTATAAAATGCGCTATGACTGAGTGTATGACTACCCAGAACAAACTTTACCAGAAATCTTGGTCGTTTGAAACTACGTTTATAATGATTAGTTAATGGTAGTCCTGAGTCCTTTAGAGTTTAGCTTGGTTGAATTTTTATTTTTTTTTCAACAATAGAAATTTTGGAAGTTTTATTTTTTATTCTTTTTAAATAAATTCTGTAGTTGACGTGCATGATTTAAAACCATCACAGATGGCAAGAATGTTTCAGCCAAATGTGGCTGATACCTGTCCTGCTTGGCCTAGGTATGGCATGCTGGTTTTGCCATGACTTTAGAATTGGAGGGAATTTTCTTTTGAATGACAATTTTATTTTAGGTATATGGTCCAGATTACAGCATACAACTAAGAGCCATATTTGGCTATGGCACACCTAGGAATATGTGAATTTATGGTTAACATTTATTTGGAAAAACAAATCAACTTTGTGGCAGGTTAGTGGCAGTCCAGGTCTCAGCCCATTCAACAATGCTATTTGATTGTGTCTTCCCTTATTACTTCCTGAAATTTAAATTGTTTCTGTAATTTTCCACTCCACACTTTCAAACACAGTAAAGAAGACCTTGAAAAGAGCTACAATAATTTACAATAATTAACTCTGTAATTGAAGGGTTTTTACTACATAACCTTCAAGACTTGCCAGAGTTGGGACTCCACAGGATAAAACATTGTTAGATCATTATTGTGCGGTGTAAGTTTCCTAAATGAGTCACATGGCACTTGTTGGTTAAGTTAAATTGGAAAAGACATTTGGTGAAAACTAGACCCTGATTCAGTCAGCCAGTGTAAAGTACAATTGCACCATCTTCTGGTTAGTTATGCCAACTGCATTGATCTCAGGTATTTAGCGGACAGTAAAAATGAAGCAGAACATTTTTGGTGGTTTATAAACATTTCTTTTATGGATTGAAGAAATAAACATTTCTCAACTAGCCCAGTCGCTTTACAGGGGGGATTTCCGGTAAAAGTCGCGTTCCGGTGTGTTAAAATACACATATTTTGCGGGGTTAGCCTGATAAAAGTCACATTCCAGGGGCTAAATATCGGACCTAAATAGGCTATAGGTCGCTTCCACTCTAGGACACGAACATCATACTTTAACAAAAAGCGTTAAAATAGCCCAATTTGGCAACTATGGTCCTGAGATGTGACGTCAAAGGCAGCAGATAGTGGCAAATATAAGTCCACTATTTTGGATCATCTAAAAAGCACCAGCCACTGGTTAAATATCCACTATGCTAAAATATGTTATGTGCATTTTATGATTATATGTTGCTTGCCAAAAATAGCAATATATAGAGCCAATTTTGAAGAGCTATCAAAGAGTGGAAAACTTGTTTTGTTTTCACAACAGTGTAGTTACGACATCTACCAGCAGGGGCTGGCTTGACCACGCTGACCGGCCAAATCCTCACTCCTTTGTTTATAAGATCAAATATCACAGACGTACAATATATAATATCTGCCAGGTAATAGGGTAACTTTTGCCTGGTAGTATAAAATAAAATCTGTGGGAAAGGGTCATAAGCCATGGTTTCCAACCATTGCCTCCATTTACCCACTGAAATGTTAAGACAGTATAGCTATATGCAATTTTGCATGTCATTTTTGGTTTTTACGTTTTTTTGTTTGTTTTTTAGGAACTTGTCTCAAAAACAAAATATCTTAAGTTAATACATCCAGGTCCAGCCCAGTGTTTATATAAAAAAGGAATATTAATATCACTAAAGAAAACATGAAAAAAAAAATCAGATTTTAGGTAGGAACACTTTAAGCGGCTCATTTTCATGCACTTTATCCAGAAAGCCCAGGTTAAAATAAGGGTAAAGTGTCTCAGTGAAGATGTCCTTGAATGTATAAAGGTGCGTCATGCTCTCTGCATTGTAGAAGGACACCAGACCTCTTTTATAGTCCAGATACACGCCGATCCTCGCCAGTGGCTCTTCCAAAGACAGCAATGTTGGTGGAGATGTCCCAGCCATGTACTGAACTCCATACGATAGCGAGAGCGTC
Organism: Enteromius fasciolatus; assembly: GCA_032361145.1. Taxonomy (NCBI): domain Eukaryota; kingdom Metazoa; phylum Chordata; class Actinopteri; order Cypriniformes; family Cyprinidae; genus Enteromius; species Enteromius fasciolatus. The sequence goes on along the minus strand of JAUMHR010000059.1, from coordinate 13,212,053 downwards.
CAGAAGCCATTGGCAGGCATGGTATTGATGACGCCTTTTCTCGTGACAGATTCACGAGCAACTCCCACGGTCCAAACGGTGCTGCTGTACACCTCCACCTCCCAGTAGTGCCGACCTTTAGTGAACCCTTGACTGCCCAAGAGAGACAGCGCTGCATTGAATCGCTGTGGATTGTCCTGCATCGAGATGTTAAAGGTCTGGTAGCGCACACAGGTAAGCGAAGATGTAAGACTGAGCCAGGGGTTGGCTGTTTTGGAGTTTAATGTGATGGCTGAGGGAACTAGGAAGGGAACAGTGTTGCAGAGAAGAATTAGTTTATGCATTTATGCAAAAAAAAATTATTTATCCTCTGGTTATACAAGATGCAGATAAGTTTACTTCTTCAACTGAATAGATTTTGAGAAATGTAGCCAGTGCCGACTCGTCCAGTAGGCAATACAGGCGGTCGCCTAGGGCCCCACCTCACTTTGGGGGCCCCGCAAACACTGCTATAATATTTCTTTGTTGTTTCTACTTCTACACTTTTAGCGCACATGCTCATGTGAAAGTTTTAGCGCGTTCGCAATGCACAGACCCATTAAACAAAAAAACTATTTTTATTAAAAAAATAGCTCTGTATAATCCATACGTTAAAGTTCCACTGTAGTGCCTTCAAATGCACAACAATCACAAAACACGGTCACTATAGGTAAACCATGGTAAAAACAAATTAAAGGGATTGTGTATATTAATATATAATAAATGTTTTAATAGATTATGACATTTACACAATTCATTTCAAACAGTTGATGAAAACATCACAATAAGTATCACTTCAGTCCACCAATTACTATTTTGTGAAGTGAAAAGCTGCATGATTGTAATAACAATATCCACCATTCACCATTCATCCATTATGAAACTATAATCCACACTAATTTCATAATTTTGCTTTTATTATTTTTTGTATTTTGGTCTGGTAAATTACCTTGGAAGAGACGATTGAATGTTAAAAGTGTCTAAATAACAGTCAAATCAATAGATTTAAACTTCAAAACACATGGACTGGAGTCGTAGATTACTTGTGGATTATTGTGATGTTTTAATCAACTGTTTGGACTCTCGTTCTGACGGCACCCATTTCCTGCAGAGGATCGACTGGTGAGCGAAGTGGTCTCCGAACGTGTATCAATAAAGAAACAAGCTACATTTTAATGACATTCATGGTTACTGTCGCTTTAATGTTTATTCACAAAGCTCGATTCAGCTTCCAATTCATATTTACTCATTCTATTCTTTTTTTTTTAAAGATTATTCCCAAACCTGGATAGATGCTTCCCTTTAGTGACTTCCACACTCTGTACTGCAGGGGCCCAGCAAAGCGTCCCTCACATAGTCTGGGTGGCGTCAGCATTGGCTTCTCAAATTTCGGTGGCTGCCTGCTTGAAACAACACAAGTCCAGACAAAAATAATTCAAGCATTTCCTCGTGAAAATATGAATTGTAACCGATCCATAGAGGTCTCTCACCTTTGAAGCAGGCCCTTTATACTCTGCAAAAAGACAAGAAAAAGGAGAATGATGAAACTGGCTCAATTCGAGAGGCAGGGACAGAAGTTTTCCACATGAGATCAGTGTTTGAATCTCAGCTACTCCTCTTTTTTTCATCTGCTTCTCTGGAAAATCCCTTTGTGCCGCACTAATGACATTATCTTCCTATTGCAAGGCTGAGATCATTACATTGTATCCTGTGTTGACACAAGCGATATCCCACAGAATCTGCAAGCAGTTAACTATTGAAATGATCATCTATGATATATTGTATGTAATATATATTTACTTCTACATCATAGTAGGAAAGAAAATACTATGAAAGTCAATGGTGCCCCAGAACTGTTCTGTTTCCCACATTGCTCAAAATATCTTCCTTTGTGTTCAGCAGACAGTAGAACAAAGACATTTATGCAGTTTTGGAACTACAGTACTTGCGGGTGAGCAAACGATGACACAGAATTTTCATTTTCACCACTGTGTGCCTACTTTGATCTTTTGTGGTGGAGCATCCACATTGAGCTTTTTTGCATAATTTTTTTTTTGCGTGCTTGGATTGTTTATGATTATATTATATACAACATTTTCATTGCATCTCACTCTGTTTTTATAATGCCATTATCATTCTGTCTTTCTTTAAAGCGTCGTTTACACGAAAATCCCGGAGGTCTGAAATTCTCTGTGCATGCAACTGATTGAAAGTAGCTTTCCTCCTCTACTGCAGTTTCCAACTGTATCTGGTGCTGGAATACACGCAGAGCCTGATTTTACCAAGTGCCACATGTTCCTGGATCATCATATTAGTTGACTCTCGAACAACACTGTGATTAACCAATCAGATTTAAAGAACCAGTTTAGAGTTTTTCGGAAGTTTAAACTTATCAGTGTTTGGTTTGTGTACATCAGTGTCATTCATCTATTATTTCCTCTGATTTTAGGAATTGTTCATGGGTAAACTTAGGTTTAGGTGTAGGGATATTGTCAACACTACATTTTTGAATTATGTTGGTCCAGCGGCAATAAATTAGGTTGACCTAGTTACACATCTAACTCTGTAAAATCAGGGTGTGCTGGATTACACATTGCCAACAATCTGATGCTCTAGTCACTCACCACCTCCTACAGGCCTCTCTCTTTTGGTTTGCAGATATCTGTCAGTGTGACGCGTGGCTTTGCACTCACCCTGAGTAGAGTGTAAGGATCCTTTTCACTGAGCTTGTCCTCGATGTCGTTCATAGCTCTACGCAGACGTGATATCTCCACACTGAGCAGGGCCTTGTGCTCGTCCAACCTTATCAGCTCTCGCCGTTCTTCAGTCTTCAGCTTGACCTGCAGGAGTTTCTCTTCCTGGTACAGGAACTGGTGAAGCTCACTGAACTGTGCCTCGATTCTCTGCTTCAGATCTGCAGTGTGGTCCTGGGTAAAAAAAAACGAGATTATTTTTGTCTCAGAGGTTGCATTTGGCATTTACAACTTATTTTGCTCGGCTGACACAATATATTTGAGAAAAGGAGCCAGAATTGGAGACAGAAACTTTTTTCCTCAAAGTTTTGGTGAGTTTTAAGCACTGAAGAATCACTAAAAAAATGTTTGAGAGGAACACGTTTCTCTGTCATAATTAACATACTCATAATCATGTTGTTCAAAAATGTCTTTCTTCTGTTTAACTCAGAAAATATTACACCTTAGTATTCTAATGAAAGTTAATGGAGTAGAAAGTTGTTTGATGTCATTGTATGGACATTTTTTTTTTTTTAAATGTCTTCTTTTGTATTTGGAACAACATGAAAGTTCCTTGAAAAACTTTTAATATCCAGGGAACCTTTGATGCACAGAAAAGATCATTTAAATGTTCTTCACACAATTAATAATAATTATAAAAAAATGGTTCTTTTAATATCTGAGAGCCCAAATTGGTTCTTATGGCAAAACATTCTTTTGGAACCTTAAAGAATCTTATGCATGATGATAATTTAGATGATCAAGTGTTAATTTCCAATGCATTTTCATTCAAAAGGTATTGGAGAGTGTGCATGAGGCTAAGTTTCTTCTTACCTTCAGTTTCTTCACTTCCTCTTCAGTCTCTCTCTCACACTCTAGAGCAGTGTTGAGCTCTTTTTGAAGAGCATTTGCTGAAGTGGTTAGGGAAGCCTGTTAATCATAAACACAATGAGCTTCCAGCTGAGCCAAGGAAGTTAGAAAACGTGTCTTTGATTCTTACCCGATATCTCTGCTGTGCGTCTCGCACACACACCAGCGTGTGAACACGGTGATCCTGAGAGATCCCACACACCAGACACACCAGCTCTTGGTCTTCCTCGCAATACAGCTTCAGCTCTTCTCTGTGTCGGCTGCAAAGTGGGGTCGGAGGGACCGTGTCTGCTGACAACTCGGTCAGCCGACCTCCACTCTCCTCGATCCCCTGGCAGTAGCTCTCCACGATGTTGGCCACTATGCGGTTGGGTCTGTAGCTTTGGCCTGGATAGACTTTTCTGCACTGAGGACAGGAACCAGACCCACCCTGGCATTTTCCACGAGGGCCGCTCCAGTAACTCGAAATGCATGCCTCGCAGAAAGTGTGGTCACAGGGCAAGGAAACCGGGTGCTTGAACAAGTCCAGGCAGATGGAGCAGGTGAGATCCCTGCTTAGGCGCTGGGCAGGGTTCTTGGAAATTCGAGGACTGATTTCAGGCCTCAGTTTTTGCTTTTCCATTTTGTCCTGTGGAGGAAGATTGTTGGACATCTAGTGTGATCTCCTGTACTGTTCTTCTCTTCGTCTCTTCTCTCCCTGCTCTCTCAGTCTTCTGGCCCTGTCTTTCCTGTTGACTGTGAGAAAGGATAGGGGGAGCTGAGGGGGTGGTTCTTGTCTCAGGCTCGATCCTGCAGAAAGTTGGCTGGAGTTGCACGTCCCCTCTGCTTTGCTTCAACATGACGTCAGACTTACATTCAGGAAACTGGGAACCTAGACACAGACTGTTTATTTTTAGAGAAAACCTCATCTATGCATCGGTTCCATGATTTCCATTATAAGAAACTTTATTGCACAAACACAGCAACCTGGTATTTATCCAAAACCTTTTAATCCTCTCCATATGACTGTGCTTATGTCAGCACAAAAAGCTTTGCAAGTAAAACCAGATGTGTCCTACTTCCCCCCAATTTCATTTTTTCAGCTTTCAATAGGAATATAAGCATCTTCAAAATTTGAAAACATAATTTTTGAGGCAGCATGGTCTCACAACTTCCACCCTGTTATTTATATATTTTTTTATTTTAAAAGCTATTTCGGTAATAAGTGTAAATTTTTTATATTTTATTTCCAAACTGAGGAGTGAATTTTCTGTTGCATCTTTGCATATATCAAAGTTCTGTCTCCCAAATTCCACCCAGTCACCTTTTAATTACTGCATTTTATTTTTACTATACAGAAAAGCTACTCTTTCTTGCACCCACAAGTGTTTTTATTTATTTATTATAAAAACAATGCATTTGTAACACCAAAATCTTGTTTGCTTTTCACAACTTTTGTAATTTTTTTAAATTATTCATTTTATTTATTTCAAACTGACTGCTAATATTCTCTTCCTCTAAGGCCTGTTGAGTTTTCCTTTGTTGCATGTCTCAGTAAAGCAATCGTTTATATTCTCTCCTGTTTGACAGTAAAGTGAATCTTGATTCTTTTTTAACATAACCAAACTGTCGTTTAGTATTTTAGTAGTTTTTACTACTACAAAGTAGTTTTTTAATGTAAAATTGCTAATTTTTCAGAAACAGTTGTTTATTTAGTTGAAAGTGGCATTGTGGTCTGCGCTTGCCTGCAGCACTGGCTGATGTAATCTCAAGGGACTGCAAGCCGAAAAGAAAGCGTCCGAAAAGACTCCCTCCCCATATTCCCCAGGACCGCTCGGCCTACGCTTCCTTCCTGTTCATATTGTTATGGTTTTTTCTATGTATCCTGTCCCTCTTCCAAGTTCCCAGAAATAAAGATGGTGCTACAGATATAATTTAACACAGAGAAGAACAGCTTATGGATGTTTGAATAAACATAGATGGATGTGGAGTGTCTCTTGGGAAACACAAAGTCAAAGTTTTGAGGGCTCAGAGTGACTCAAAATTGGGTTTTAGGTCAGCTCTGCAGTGGTGGTATCACAATCATCACATGGAACTTGGCAGTCACGATAGGGGCTTTTAAATCAGAGACTCTTAGAGTTGTTTACTAGGGAAATTCCAGCTCAGTTCAGTTGGGTGGGTTCAGGAGTTTTGGGGCTGAAGTGGGAAAACAAGAAACAGCAGTATGAACCAGCCGGTGAAGATTCTGCTTGCAAGATCCCCTACTCTGTGTTTGTTAGAACATGCTATGGAGGAATGCTTACACAATCTGAGATCTGTTGTAGATTGCTTTCAGCATTTAATGCAGAAGATTACAAAAGAAAAGCCAAGACATGTTTCAAAGCATCAGCAGTTTTTTTCGCAATGGGACATAGTTCACCAATAGTTTAACTATTTTTACATAATATATATACTTGCACTTTTGTGACTTTGCGCGCACACACACACACACACACACACACAGTCTGGTCAGAAAACTTGCATTTTTACTTTCTCAAAGAAACTCATTCTGTATGATTTATAAGCTTTTGTACCCATGGGGACCTCAATTTAGGTCCCCTCCGTGATAGAAGTCAAGAGTCAGGTGTGTATTCAGGTTGAAATCCTCACCAGGATATATAAGGATATATATATATATATATATATATATATATATATATATATCATTGTATTTATCAAAGTTGTCTTTGTGTTCTGAACTGATTTAATATAACACACTTTTATGGAGCTTTTCGTAGATACATATGTAACATAGACAAAAACGTCTTTCAATAGCAGCAAAAGATTACTTGCAAGGCACACAGTTTGGCTCAAATTAATGAATGAGGTTGGAAATGGTGTCCTCTTGTGGCCAATTGCTGCAGTTCAAAAAGTTAAAAGTTCAATAATCATTTTTAAAACTGCAGGCGCATAAAATTTGGTAGATAGATAGAAAAATAATATATTTTACGCATTTTACATACACCCAGATATTCACATGTTTAGGATTTTATTTAATTCCAGTCTGTTTTTCCTCTTAAATGCTGTCTTAAAAGTGTCATTTTGTAATTTAATTCTCGTTTTAATCATTCCAATAAATATTCATAAGAGTTGCTGCTTTAACAAAGCATGTAACGCTTAAACAACGGCATATGAAATGACGCCCTCTTGTGGCCAGTGGCTGTACGTCCGTCCGAACTTCCAGGAGGAGTCCAGCGTCACAGGAAATGACGAAGGCAAGTGTGGGACAGTTTATGAAAGTCCCAGCAAAAGCGCGCGCAGTTACATTCAGAGCCTCGAGAGAAGACGGGACGGTCAGGCCTGCGGTTCTTTTAGATTGTTTGGATCTCTATGTGCTGCTGCTAGAACTTTTTTATAGTCTAACATTACTGCGTTCCTGCACTTGAAGACAAGCAAAAAAGCCAGGCCGCGCTTGTGTCATAACAGGAATTGTATAACTTTTTTTTCTCCCTCCCATAAAAAACCCCACAATGTTTGAGGCACGTCTCGTTCAAGGATCCATCCTTAAGAAGGTTCTGGAGGCTCTGAAAGACCTCATCACCGAAGCCTGTTGGGATGTTAGCTCTTCGGGCATCTCGCTGCAGAGCATGGATTCATCTCATGTGTCTCTGGTGCAGCTCACGCTCCGGAGTGATGGGTTCGACTCCTACCGCTGCGACAGAAACCTGGCTATGGGTGTCAATTTGAGCAGGTAACTTTACTGATGAAAGTTATTTGAGTTTAGTGTTATTTGGCATCCAATCGCTTAGATGGTGAAAGCTGAACATGTCTGTTCATGCCCAGCTGCCAGATCTAAAATTAGCCCGCCATTTGTAATGTATAAAATGTGTTTAGCTCCTTTCGCGATTATTAGTACAGTTGACATAGTGTTTTAATGTGTTCCAAATAAGTGCAGTTCAAAAAGGTTTAATGTTATTTGGCGCGTAGAGTGTTTCCTGCGTTCTCTTACTGCTGAGCGTGACGTCATTTACCCGCGCTCAAGCTGGTTGGCGCGAAAAAGAGCCGGGTTGCTGAATGACAGTGACTTTACAATAAGACAATAAAAACTTGGTCAAAAGACTCGTGAATCAACTTTTAAACTGATACTCAAATATTAGTGTATATGAACGGTTTTAAAAAGGAAAACGATGGAGTTTTTTGTAACAGTGTGGGTTAATTTGATTCAATAGTGCTTTCTAATTATATTTTTGTTTTTTAGCATGTCAAAGATTCTGAAGTGTGCTGGAAATGAAGATATCATCACACTTAGGGCAGAAGACAATGCAGACGCATTGGCACTTGTCTTTGAAACACTCAGTGAGTTGATGAAACTTCATTACTTGTCTATTTAACCTAAAACTATGGACGTGTGCCATATCTACTTTTCATGGCTGTATGTTATTGATGGTGTACTGTGAGTTAAAATATTAAACGCACTTTGCTGAACTTCGAATGCGTTTTCAGATCAGGAGAAGGTGTCCGACTATGAGATGAAACTGATGGATCTGGATGTGGAGCAGCTTGGCATTCCAGTAAGACTTAATTTACAAAAACTGAGATGTGCATGTGTTTCTTTTTCTTTAGTGATCATGTTTTATCTCCTTTTTCATTTTAGGAGCAGGAATACAGCTGTGTGGTAAAGATGCCCTCTGGTGAGTTTGCCCGAATCTGCAGGGATCTGTCACAGATCGGTGATGCTGTCATGATCTCCTGTGCCAAGGATGGTGTGAAGTTCTCTGCTAGCGGAGAGCTGGGCACAGGCAACATCAAGCTTTCACAGACCAGCAATGTCGACAAGGAGGATGAAGCGGTAACATTCTTTTAACTTCTGCAAAATGACCAACAAAGTCAGGTGTGGCAGGTAATTCACAACGCTGTGTTCTTTACAGGTGACAATTGAAATGAATGAGCCTGTGCAGCTTATTTTTGCATTGAACTACCTGAACTTCTTTACCAAAGCCACTCCCTTGTCCAAGACGGTCACGCTCAGCATGTCTGCAGACATTCCCCTAGGTATGATAAAAGCACTCATCTAGGGCTGGGCGATTTAATCGTCCATTTATTTATTTTTTTTCAGTAAAGCCGGTTCTTTGATTAGCGGTGAATCTCAACCAGTGGTTTATAAAACGAGCTGCAGTTTAATCGATGATTAAATCGCCCAGCCCTACTCTCATCCCTACATTAAGTTGGCTTTTGAGTTAAAACTCTTTTAATGATTGACTGTTTTTATTTTGCAGTGGTTGAGTACAAGATTGCAGACATGGGACACATCAAATACTATCTGGCACCCAAGATTGATGAAGAATCGTCCTAAATCCATTACAAGAAGTCTGTCATCTGCAGAACTTTGGTCTGCATATCAGAAATTATTTCAATAGATGTTTTGGGAAAATGCATTTTACTTCTGTGTCTGCGGTGGTTTCCAATTCAATGGATTCACAATTCTGTAACCATCTAAGCCATTTCATATGATTGGCAGATATATGGGCACACCTAAACATTAGTAGTTTGGTACTTTGCTTTACCAGGCACTATGGGCTGAATCTAGAGTTGTTAAAGACCGCTTGTACAGACTCAATTTTGGTTCAGTCTCATTTTCTTGATCTTTGTGCTCCCCTTCCTCCTTGACTCCACTTCAGGTTTTTGTCCACCTGCTCATTCCAATGTGTAGATAATTGTCTGTAAATATGCCAATTGGACTCTGTTCATCCAGTCAACAATTAATAAAAGTTTTTGTAATGATGTTTTTTGTTTCTTGGGTCATTACACACTTGATATTTAAAAGGGTGTTTAGATGTAAATCTTTTAAATATGAAAATGTTCTTGTAGTAAATTTAAATATAAAGAAATGTTGGAAATTATTTGAAACAATGTGGACTTAATTTGGACACTAGAGGGAGGCAGAGCAGAAGAACTGACTTCAGTTTCATGTCTGCGTTTTTTTTTTAATAAAAAATCGAAAAGAAAAAAAAAAAAAGTCCTTTCACTTGAGTATGTCTTAGAAATGGCATTCAAAAGGGCCATTCACATTTATAAGAGAAGACCAATTACTTTTAATTTTTTTGTGAAAATGTATCCAGTTTGGGAAACGGGTTAATGTTTTCTTGGATGTACTTAAGTTTGTAATATTAGCTAATTATGTCAATGACTAATTCTGTGCGTTTCTTGAGTCAACTCGGGCTTTTTGAATATTTTGCGATTTGTAACGATAAAGCAGCAAACGAGTAAAAGCAGTTTGGACTGTAAGTGGCAGTATATGGGCCTACACATATTATTTGGGTCACTCGCTGAATCCGTTTTTAAAGAATTGATTCGCAGTCAGTCAATCACATTTTTGATTCAGCTCAGGTTTGTGGGCAAGGAAAAAAAACACGGCCCCATGAATCTAGTGTAGCAAATGTGTTATGTTTTTTAGTTTCGTGGTGGCAGGCTTGCCAGCTTGAAGTTCTGAAGATTCCCAGTAGAGTCATTGCATAGGTATGTTATCACGTTCATTTTTAATTGCTTGAGAAAACAACCCATGGGTGGGGTTAAATGATTTTTATTTAAATATTTCATTTTTCCCCCAATAAAATCAACATTACATATGTGCTATCCCTAGAATTATTCATATTTTCTGGTAAATACAGTTCTTAAGATTCTTAAGAAGGCTCCTCAACTATAGTTATTAACAGATCCATACTTTATCTTACAAGATGCTGCATTCTTTATTCTCCTTGTGCTTTTTAAGACCGTGTTGAATTGCTTCGCCACCGTTTTCCTGCATGCCAGAAATGATCTCCAGAAGTTTTTTCACCTGATGACTGGATTTATCTTTATTGTTGTTAAATGCACAACATCTTGATTGGCAGGTTTTGATTAGTTCCTGAAGTTCTTTGTCGCTGCCATTGATGTAGTCGGCTAAAGTCTTTTGCTTCAGCTTCTCTTTTCCCGTGAAAAGAATTACAGTCTTTGAAGTCACATCCTCACCAAACTCTCTCTTCAGATGTGGGAGAACCTCTCGTTCACCCTCTGTGAAACGGCCAAGCTGCATAACCAGCAAATACACATCCGGCCCTGGCTGAGTGAGCTTTCTGCACTTTTTTATCTGTTCTTCCTGGTTTTTAAGGTCTTCACTGTAAAAATCTGGGGTGTCTATAACCCTAATCCTCGTTTCATAAACCGTTTCTTCTGCCATCTTGCACTCCTGTGTTACTGGCACAGAACTGGCATGGGATTCAAAATGTTGCTTTTTTAGGATAGTATTTCCTGTAGCACTTTTCCCACTTCCTGTCTGTCCCAGCAGTACGATGGTCAAACGTTTTTGTAACTTAACTGATGAGTTAGAATAGTTACACTTAGTTAGACAATACAGTCCATGCTACCAGTTTCAGTGTAATGAAACTGTTATCTACTTGTTACTTAAAAAATGTTTTTTAGTTTGACAGGTTGAAGTGAGAGTTTGTTACCTGCTTCGTTTGGCATTACTGTTTTGTCATGTTTCCATCTGGAACAGAAAGAGTCATTGATGTTTGTAAATTAATTACATTTCTGCTGCTCATATTTCACATACCTGTCAGTTTTATGGAATTTCATCAGTTCTTTGATTAGTTCAGTGTTCTTCATGAGTTTGCTGTAAACACACTGTCTGTTTCCACACTCACTCAGGATTATCTCAAGGTCTTTTCTGAATGACGCTGTGTCTGTTGCATGTGCAGATGCGTTTTTATCGTTGTTAACCAGCACAATTGTTTGTTCAACCATTTTCTGACCAAGCTTTTTCTTTAATTCTGTAAACATCTCCATCTCTTCTGGTGACACCATTTTGTCCTGGAGTACAAAGAGGAACTTGCGAGGACCTGCATATGATGGCTTCAGCTCCTCCATACTGTCAGCTTCTGGATCTGGTGAGCTTGATTTATGAAACAGGTCTGGAGTGTTGATAATACAGACCTTCTCACCACCAACATCATCTACAAACCTTTCACAGCTGACCTTCTTTAATCGGAAATGATCTTTTTCCAAAATCTTGTTCCCTACAAAACACTTGTTGTTGCTTATCTTTCCCAGCAGGACCACTGTCATCATGCGCTTTCTTCCAGATGCCAGACTGCTGTGTGCTGAGACAAATTCAAAGATAAAAAAAAAAAACAATCCTTCACAATATGAACTTTTGGTAAATTGTTAACTTTTGTTGTTAACAGCTCAGATCTTTAATCATCGTACTTCTTGTGGTTAAATAGTATGTAAGGTGCATTATTTCTTACAAATGTAAAAAGAAAAAAACTTTAATCATGCAAACATTCTCAATCCATTGTGGAAATACACGTACATGGATGCACCTCTGTGGTGGCTGCAAGCAATGTTTAAACCCCATTGTGACACAAAATGATGACTAGACAATTATAGTTGCAATTAGACAATTACAGCATGTTGATTTTATCTTATTCTTTTAGATGACAGAGAAATTTGTAAGATATACCTTTTCTGTTTTCAGGCAACCACGACGCTTCATATCGTGTATCAATCTCCTCATATATGCTGCATGATTGAGATGATGTTACAGGTTAAAATTATAAATTTAAAGTACTTTATAGCCAGGCACAGCGACTTTTTATTTTTAATTGCCTTACCTCTCAGTAGGTGCGGAGTCACTTGATTCTTTAACCTGCTTTTCATGAATTCTCTTCCATTCCTTAACTACCTGTTTTGTCAGCTCATTATCTTTTTTTTTGTCGTGAACACACATTCTCTGTCCACACTCATCTAGTATTTTTTTGAAATTCTCTTCTGCTTGGCCATATAGTTTTTCTGCCATTTTCTCCTGACTGTCAACTAGCACTACAATTGTATTTTCCACCATTTTCTCTCCAAATATTCTTTTCAGCCCCCTGAATACCTCCATCTCTTCTTGTGAGGGCTGTTTGCTCTGCAGTACCAGAAGAAAAGCACGTGGCCCCCGATATAGGGGTTTTATCTCTAAATTGTCAGTTTCTTGATCTGGGTTCCATCTACGGAATATGCCTGGAGTGTTGATGACACAGATCATCTGATCACCTACTCTTCCTTCAGCTCTTGTACATGTGTCGTTTCCAGCTTTAAAATGGTTTGTCTTTAGGATGGCGTTTCCTATCATACACTTATCATTGCTGTTCTTTCCCAGCAGCACCAAAGTGATCTTGTCACCTCCACCAGATTTCTCCACCTTTGCATTCTCCACTATAACAAAGAATAATTCATAGCTTTTTAAAATCTAGCTATGAGAAAGCTGTACTTTAGATTATGATAACTTTATGATATCTTTACAACATTAATTTGCAATTCGTATATAATTGAGAAGAAATCCCTTTCTGTAATCTTGTGATTTATTCTACAGTTTCACAAAACATAAATTGTTTCAGTGCTAAAATGCATTTAATAAAAGGCGTACTTACGTTGGAGCATTCTGACTTGTATTACACAAAGCGTGAAGTGTCTCTAGGGCTCAGTGACAGTGGTAAGTAAATGAAAGTGAAAAATACTCATGTCTTAAATGCATGAGAATAAAGGGCTTGTCCAAAATCTGGTATAACACGTTGAGTCAGTGTGCTAGATAACAGCTGTTCTTCACTGCATGTTGCGGTAAAATGTTTGTCTTTGTTTCTTCATTGCAGTAAGAATTTAACTAAAAACCGTAGCAAATAATATATTTTAACAGTGATTTATTTCAGATTCATGATAGTAGTAAAATTGCATGAAGAAACTTTAGGCAGTTGTGTTACATATGTTTATTGCATCATCTTTTGGTTACACATAGACATTACACAGATTATAACCCAACAAAATCTGTTTTAGGGCACAATTTCAGTCACACACTAAGCTGATTTATATTGTAACTAATTTATTCAGTTTTTCTCAGACTCCTGCATATAGTTTTTTTGTCCTAGAAGCTGTTCGACCAGCTCAGTACTTTTCACATTACGCCTGTAAACATAAATTGTCTCCTTGCTCTCATCTAGAATCTTTTTAAGGGTCTTATCAGCTGCAAAGGTCTCTCTTAAGTTATTTTCATTGCTGCCTATGAGCACAACAAGCATGTTTTCAAGCAGTTTCTTTCCAAATTTTTCCTTTAGTTTGGCGAACATCTCCATCTCTGCCTGTGAGAGAGTTTTGTCCTGCAGTACCATGATGAACATACGTGGACCTGCATATGATGGCTGCATCTCCTCCACACTGTCAGCTATTGGATCTGGGCCTGGTTTATGGAAAAGGTCAGGGGTATTGACAATACAGACCATCTGATCGGCTACTCTAGCCACAACCCTCTCACAAGTACTTATTCCAGCGACGAAACAGTCATGCTGGAGAATACTGTTCCCTATCAGGCACTTGTCATCGCCGTTCACTCCCAGAAGCACCATGGTGATGATCTTGTAGTCATCTCCGAATAGCTTGACATTCACACTCTCCCCTTATTAAAAAAAAAAAAAAAGTTTGGAATGAGACATTTTCAGTGTATTATTATTTTATTTATTTATTAAAGAAGTCTCTTATGGTCACTAAGGCTGCATTTATTTAAACTGTAAAATAAAACCAGCAGTATTGTAAAATATTACAATTTAAAAGAACTGTGTATTTCAGAATATTTAAAAATTATATTAGTTCAGGTGATGGTGAAACTAAATTTGTCACATGATCCTTATATTTAATTTTTAATTATACATTTTCAAAGCAGTTGTGGAAATCTGTAAAGGTCTTCACTGGATCTGATTATACTTTTAATCCAGCGTGGTTGAAAATATTTTTTAAGAAAGAAAACAAACAAAACCAAAACATATGATAACATATGAAGTTTCTAAATCATTTTTAGTGCAGCGTTTGGAGTTGGCCTAGATCCTAAATAATATTAATAATTTCAGATAAGTAAACATAAGTAAGCATTACCTGAAACTATGGGTTGTTCAGTCTCATCTCTTTCCTTCTGATGAACACACTTGTTCATGTCTTCATATAATCTACAGGATAATGTTGAATTTAAGGGAAAAAGACAGGAATTAGCTTTGTGAAGAATGCATGAGGCAATACCAAACGTTAACATTTGTGGAAGTCTACCTGCCAGTATTAACTTTTAGTTTCTCTGACGTTTTTGTAATATGTATCAAAAGCTGTCTGACCAGATCTGAGTCTGCCGTATCTTTGCTAAAGATGCAAATTCTCTCGTCACAGTCCTCTAAAATCTTTTTGAGGTAAATATCCTCTATGTTGAAGGAATGTCTTGATGTCTCTCTGTTGTCGATCAACACTACAGTAATATTTTTTGTCATTTTCTCTCCAAATCTCTCCTTCAGTTGGGTGAACATCTCCACTTCTTCCTGGGAAAGCTGTTTATCGTGGAGTACCAGGAGGAACATGCGTAGACCTGTGTATGATGGCTTCATCTCTTCTATAGCTTCTGGTTCCTGGCATAGTCTCCAGAAAAGGTCTGGGGTGTTTATAATGTAGAGCAGCTCATCCCTCATTCTTCCTAGAGCCTTTTGATACATGGACTTTCCTGGCTGGAAGCAGCTATATCCAAGCATGGTGTTTCCTATCAGGCATTTATCAGCGCTGTTTTGTCCCAGCAGCACCACGGTCACAACGTTGTCATCGTCTGCAACTTGTGCTGTTTTGTTTTCTCCTATTAAGAATTAAAATGGTTTTCTTACATTCAGAGATCATTTTGAAGTAAACATATAGAAACTGGCAGAGAATATAAAGAATTTTCAAACATTAGCAAAAGAATTTAAACATAAAAATTAAAATAAATAATGAATAAGTGTTTTACCTTTTGGCATGTTGAATTTCCAGTCTGTTCACCAGGTTGCGAGAAACACCTCTGGTTATATCTGTCGTGAGGGGAAGCAAGGAAATAGTGAGCAAATGAAAGTAAAAGCTAGCTTTGTGCAAACAAGAATTAGACAGGTGGCGTCACACGAGTATCTGCTACTAATAGGTCACGCAAAAAATAGTTTCAGTCACTGTCGAGAGAAACTGTTGCTGAAGAAGATGGCCTGTTCAAGCTGCCTATGTTGTAAACGCTCTTATATTCCGCGAGGTAAGTTTAGTTTGGTTTTTAGTAAAATGCTGAAAGCTCATAACTGCTCAGATATTTATCATGTTTAAATAGTTTAGAAATGTGTAAATGGTAGGTGTTTAATTTAAAAATATTCTCAAAAAGGAATATTTTCTATTAATATCAATTATCGTTTGAATACTATTATTATTACTTTTTTAAATATGCATTAAAAATACAATAAAGGGCTAAAGGGCAGATAATATATGATAATATAGATAATGTGTGAATGACTAATTAATGCATCTGGAGGGATTTATTAAAGGAATAGTTCACCCAAAAATGAAAATTCCATCACCACACAAAGGAAGTTGGTAACCAGTCTGTTTTGGGTCCCCATTGACTCCCATAGTATTTATTTCTACTATGGAAGTCAAAGGTGACCCTGGTTACAAATTTTCTCTGCATTCAACAGATAGATATAGATATATATAGATTTGGAACTGCTTGAGGTTGAGTAAATGATGAATTTGAATTATTGGGTGAACTATTCCTTTAAGAGTATTAATACGTGATGAGTATGACTTTTGATGTACATCATTTTTAATATATCATAAAGCATATATGTTTATTAATATGTTACAGTTGGCCAGGCTTAACGTTTTAAGATGCTAAAGATGCATCTTAAAAATTCAGTTTTTACAGTGTCTCAGACATCCTCTGCTCTGTTCCATTATCTATTTTTGCTGTTCTTATAGGTCCACGACTTCGCATAGTAATGATTGGAAAAACTGGAGTGGGAAAAAGTGCCGTGGGAAACAATATCCTTGGTAGAGAGGTTTTTGCATCAAGCCCTTCTGCAAACTCTGTCACTGAGCGGTGCCAAAAAGCAGTGCGCTATGGCGGAAGAGAGCTTCATGTGATTGACACACCTGGAATCTTGGATACTAACATATCAAAAGACTTCATCAAAAGAGAAATAGTGAGATGTATTCTAGTTTCAGCACCAGGTCCTCACGTGTTCCTGCTGGTGATACAAATTGGCCGTTTTACTCATGAGGAGCAAAAATCAGTCCAGGCCCTGCAAGAGCTCTTTGGAGAAGAAGCTTCAAAATACATGATCGTGGTCTTCACTCATGGAGATGCACTCAATGGCCAAACTATTGAAGACTATGTGAAAACCGGCCATGCAAAACTCCGTAGAGTAATCCAGAGTTGTGGTAGCAGATATGTTGTTTTTGATAACAGTAATGTGAAGAATCGAGTTCAAGTGGGGAAATTAATTGAGAAAATTGATGAAATGGTGGCAGCAAATGGGGGAGATTGTTTCACTCAGGAAATGTTTAGAGAAGCAGAAGAAAAGATTCAGCAACAGAAAGTGGAGAAAGTGGCCGCAGAACTTATAGAATATCAGTTTAGCTTCCTTGGGAGTCTTGACAACAGAGTTGCCATGTTCCAACAAATATTGAAAGAAGGCCTTTATGAACAGTTGGCTCTTAATAACGGCAATGACTAAAGAGACTTAAAAAAGACATCTTAGGACGTTGTGTAATATGAAAACTACTTTTAAACATAAACACAACTCATTATGGGATATTACATTAATTTGACTGTGCAGCACATGCATCATGAATCATTATACATAGAAGCTTGTGAATCTAATATTAAGGCACTGTATCACTTTTTAGCACTTTTTGTTTTCAGCGACTTTATTTGAAGTAACGTGTTCAGTCATGATACCCCCTAGACCAGGGGTGCCCAACCCTGCTCCTGGCGATCGACTGTCCTGCAAAGTTTAGCTCCAACTCTAATCAAACACACCTGAAGCAACTAATTAAGTTTTTTTTTAGGATCGCTTGAAAAGTCATGTATGTTTGATTAGAGTTGGAGCTAAACTTTGGTGGCCATGGTGGCCATTTTATTGTGTATATATTGGTGTATCCATATAAATGGCCCACCCTGTAGACTACTAAATGTGATGGTGTGACTGATTGCATCTGACATTTGATTTTTTGCATAAATACTAAGTTTTAAGACTTGGTTTAAATAAATACAACAGATTTTATCAGTCAGTCCAATTCAGGCAGAGAATTTACTGGTAAGTCTAACATGGTGATGTTATGTGTTGGACAGTTACATACATCGAAATCAGTTTTAGATTATATAAAGAAGAAATTGTCTTTAATATTGTAAACATATATGTATTACTGTCTTTCTTCTTGAAGATTTCTTCATACTAATCTATGAATATTTATGTTTAACAGTATTTTTTCAATAGTATTTTAAGATATGTTAAGAATCAATCAACCGCTGTATATAAAGGTAAAACTGTTAAGTAAAATGTGTTAAATCTAATTAAAAAGGTTTATACTTGTAAAAGCAAGAGCTCTGGATGTTTTATATGTATGTTTGCACATCCATTTTTGCCAATCAAAAACAAAAAAAAATCACAGAATAAAAAAATATAAATAAATGACATGATTTTTAAAGCAACTTTTTTTTCGTTGCCTTTTTTAATCTAAAACAGCTTAATTTGCATTTAAGATGATTTTGTATTTAAGGTATATTTTTATAATTTCATACTTTTGGTTTACTGTTTGATCAACATGAATGCATTTAACCTTCCCCCAAGAATTTTCTGTTGTCGTAGAAAACAGGTTTTAACCCCTAACTTCAGCATTGCTGAAAATCCTTTATTTTTCTTTCATTCATTCATTTTTTTTTCTTTTTTATGCAAAAATAATCAATGAATGATTTAGGATAAATATATATATATATATATATATATATAATATGAATGTAATATGCATAATGAAACATTAATAAGAAAAAAACAAAAGAAGATAGTGTGAGAAATGTGGGTAAATAAACTGTAAAAAAGATCATAATTTTAACTGTAAAAAAACTTTTAAAGGGATAGTCCACATCTAAATTAAAATGTTGTCATTAATTAATTACCCCCATGTCGTTCCAAATCTGAAAAATCTTTGTTTTCCTTTGAAACGCAATTTAAGACATTTTGAATGAAAACCAGGAGGCATTGGAGCATTGTAAGCAACAAGAATACTTTTTGTATGCAAAGAAAATAATATTAATGATTCTATTTAATGTGCTCCACTATGTCTCTTCTCGTCACTGTAGCGCCGTTTTGGAGAATATCCACAGGATCCATGTATGCTCTAATGGGGTTTAGTGATTAATGACAAAATTATAAAATAATATTGTAGTGGAGTAACCCTTTAAATTGTTAACAGTAAGCTTCTTTATTATAGCCTATATGGTGAATAATCGTAATTACATTTAATGTATATTGTACATTTATGGAAATGAAAAGAAAAAGTCATTGTATTATTTACATTGAAAAACCCTAAATTGACATTCCCAGAGTTTATATTTGATGAAGAACTACACTTATACTTCTTAATGTTTTCATTTAATTGCATTATTTCAGTACTGTGTGTTATCATGAGGGTGTTTGTGTGAAAGACACTGTGTGAACAATCTATACATACTTATCTATACATATTCTCCGCTTGTGGAAAATCTCTTTGTGATAAGCTTTCATTCATCATACAACTTTCTCTTCATCACCTGCTTTTGGTGGTTTTCCATTTTCTGATGAAATGAGGTGATAATGTTTATATTTGCAGAAAATGCAGATATTTTACTGTAAATTTATTTTACTGTTTTTTTCTGTAGTGAAAAGTTGAGGAGTATTGTATTTTTGTCTATACTGTGGAATTTAATAGGCACCGTTAACCTTTTCCACATTCTTTAAAATATATTCAAAAGAAAGAAACTTAATTTAATTGTAATCCACAACCCCACGCGCAACAACAGAAAAGGGAACCGTACACTGTGTTCTCTGCTGATCAGAAATGCAGGATGTTTTTCAGAAGGAAGAAATTCTTCAGAGTTTTTCTTACAAGGAAGAAAGTGTTTTTTTTTAAAGGAATCTTAATTATAGGGATAAATATAGCTACTAAGTCAAACTATAGTTTACATTCTCTTCCTGTCAGCTTCAAAGAAAACAAACTTGGTAGCTTGAAACATCACAAACATGTAAGCAGACTTGTGGGATTACATTCTCAAAATATTTAGCCTCTGACTAACACATGAAGATAAAAATTTTTCTTTGCGTTTCATAAGTTTCAGAGTTTTTAGTTTTGACCTTGTTTTCTGTGACAGATGAAATGATAATGCATTAGACCTTTCGAAGAAAATACATATTTATTTGTACTTACACTTGATAATACATGTAACACTGTTGTACCGTATATTGTTTGATTGTAGCAAACATGTATGTCTTTTTCAAACTAAACTAGAAGCAAGAAGCTCAAGAACAAAAGCCTCTACTGAACTCTGCAGTCTTTTTTCTCTGATTCCTTAAAAGATAAGTAGCTTAAGTCAGCATTTCCGTTTTTCTTCTTCATTTCCAAAATCATCTGTAATAGCCTTTCAACCTGTGAAACATTGTGGTCATTGTTGTTAAATGCATGACACCTTGACCCACATGTTCTGATCAGCTCTTGCAGCTGTGTGTCAGTGTTTTTAATGTACTCTGATACAGTTTTCCCTCTTAATTTCTCCTTGCGAGTGAAGAGAACAATGGTTTCTTTTACTACCCCTTCACCAAACGCTCTTTTTATGTTCTGAACTATTTCTCTCTCCCCATCTGTGTAACGGCCAAGCTCCATCACCAATAAATACACATCAGGCCCTGGCCGGAGGAGCTCTGTACACTTCTTTATCTGTTCTTGTTGGTTGTTTAGATCTTCGTCAAAGACATCTGGGGTGTCAATGACCCTGATTTTGACTCCACAAACAGTTTCCTCTGCCATCTGGCACACTTGTGTTACTGGCACAGAACTGGCACATGATTTAAAATGATGCTTTCTTAGGATGGTGTTTCCAGTCGCGCTCTTTCCACTTCCTGCCTGTCCCAGAAGCACGATGGTCAAGGTGTCTTTCTTCTTCACAGCAGCTTGGTTACTTCCTTAAATATAGAGAAAAAATAAAATACTGCATGTCAAAACGCAATAAAATATTTTAGGTTTTGGATTTAACTGCATCCTATCTGCTCTAATTCTATACAAAATTGTCTTTTTTGACAAATTTTCCTGGTTTGTACACTTGTAAAAACAATAAAATCTTTCATCCATTACCTTTTTTTATCATCCTCATCCCAGATCTTGGTATCATCATATTACATCAGTTCTCCATCATCTCATGAAGACTGTGTTGGCCTACATACTACTATTCATGACCTACTACTACTTTACTGGCTCAAGGTCAAGTGTTTTAAATATTACCAAGACCAAGACATTTAGCCAATAACTTTGGCTGTATGTCGTTCAGCCAAAGAACTGTGATAGCCTTTTTAATATCAAACAAATTGATAATTGTTGACAGTCTCCTCTCATTACATGTTGCTTCTCTAAAATCTAGAAATTTCTTTTAGTGTGCATAGAAATGTCTATGTTACCTGACATATGCTCTTGTGCCATTGCTTCCTGTGGTCTGCTTGTCTCCCTTTCCGTGGAATAGTGTCCCCCATTGGTATTATTATGAATTCTACCTGATACATGCTCTTGTGTCATTGCTGCCTGTGGTTTCCAGATCTCTCTTTCCACAGACATGGATGTGCTGCAGTTGAGGAGAAAATGAATGAATCAATATATATGTTGTCGAATAGATGGAATCATAACTTTGATTTTTAGTCTTACCTTTCATGCTCATATTTGTGCAACTCAGGCACACTCCTCCAACATGTAATGAGCTCTTTGATGAAGTCGCTTCGCTCAAGATTTTTATTAAAATCACACACTTTCCTTCCATTTCGACTGAGAACCTTTTCCAGGTGTTCATTTGTTACCTTGTTTGGGGTTGCTGCTGTCTTACTATCGCTACCGACCATAACTACAACAGTGTTTTCCTCTATTTTCTTTCTGAACATTGGCTGAAAATGTGCAAATGTTTCTACATCCTTCTGAGAAACATGGTCACGTTGCAAAACAAATAAAATCATACATGGACTCCTAGACGATGCCTCCATATAGCTCTTAATTACAGTCTGAGGCTCATTAATGACTGTAATCCAGTGAACACCTATCTCCAGTGACACCTCTTCATCAAATGTGAACTGCTTTGGCAGGAAATGTTCAAACCCAAGAATACTGTTTCCCACCAGACACTTACATCGGCTGTTTGTACCCAGCAGAAAAATATTCTCCACAGAACTCGTCAGTTTGGCCATGTCTTGTAAAGAAATCCACAAAAGCATATTTTAGTAATTAGCTCCTTTTGAGTTAAAAAGCAATATTTTAATGCAAGTTTATTTTTAATTAAAATGTCGCTTTTGACTTTTGAATCTAATTTAAGACTAGATGATATATTAGTACCACAAATTGAGTAAAAGCTGAACAAATCAGAAATCTATTTTAGATAAAACCAGCTTCTGAAACATGCTCTAATGTATAAAATGTTTTAAAGATTCTCACTATCGAGCTTTAGCTAAAGTAAAATCAAATCATTTTAGAAGCTTACCTTTTGACGTAATTAAATCAGCAAAATAAAGTTTCAAAATATTTTGCATAAAAAAGCACAAAGGCAGACTAAACTTAATAACTTAATATTAACTTAATATTTTTAAAAGAGAATATCTGGTAAGCGTTTGCAGTAACTGAAAGTAAAAATCAAGTGATGTTTTTTTTTTGACTCCAAAAAGGGGTGTGCCAGTCTCACCTCATACTCACTAAACTCACGGAGAGTTACGTGTGTGTATATAAGAGTATACATTAAATGTGTATAGACTATAAAGAAAGAAAAAGAGTGTGTGAAAGAGAGCAGCATACTTGAAGTAAACATCACTTAAACAAAAAATCTACTCACCCCTGAGCCATCCTAGGTGCACAGTACACAACTTTTAGACGAACACAGTCAGAGAATTTTACAAATTTATCCTGGCTCTTGATATATATATATATATATATATATATATATGCACATACTGTGTTGGAAAAATCATGATCACCATCCACCAGAATTACCAAGCTTAAAAGGAAGAAAGTCATACACACCTAGCATGGCTTGGGGGTGTTTAGATTATGGGGTATTTTTATTTTTTGGGTGAAATATTTCAATAAGTGTTTAGTTTTTTTCTAATCTCCCATTTCAGATACACGGCTAAAAATATCTTATTTTTAATCCTGTGAAAAAAATGCTTGGTGTAAATTTACATTTTTATGTGAACTATCACAATGTACAAGGTGAAGCATGTAATTTCTATGCCACTATTGGCACAAATCTTGTTGTACAAATTAATTTTAGGTTTTTTGAGCTAGAAATTGGCATGCAGTTTGGTATGTTGAAAGCACCAAGCACCCAAAGTGTTTTTTTTTTATTTTAATCTTAACAGGTGTGCCTCACACGTCATGAAGATGAAGACAAAACATTGTGCCCTCTGGTGGCTAGTTGCAGTATAGGTAAAACTGGTAACTGATAAAAGTAATATAAATTTAATTCTTATAGAAGAAATAGTTGTTTTAGTAAATGTGCATGCACCTATACTCAGCTGTTAAATATTTAGGGACAGATTTTCATGGGATTTATGGGATTGCAGTTTTGTCCTAATTTTCCCTGTTTTATTGTGTAGTACATCTCTTTGACATGGTTTTAAAAATCATTATTTAGTTTTATGAACAACTGAGGAATGTATTAAAATAGATAAAATATTAAGATTCACTGTAAACATACATTGATCAGCCACAACACAAAGTTCACTTGCTTAATGTGGGTCCTGCTTAACTAAAACCGCTCTGTTACATCTACAGATGGACTCCACAAAACATCCAAATGTATCCTGTGGTATCAGGCACTAAGATGGCAACAGATTTAGTAGCAAGTTTTGAGATCAGGCTTTATGGATTGGATTTGTTGATCCAGCACTTTTCAAATATGCAGAATTTGACTGGATAAACCAAATTTAGAAGCGCAGTAAAGAAACGCCACAATTTGTTGAGCAGTTTAGCATTATGTTTTAGTGGGTGAATTTTAAATCTTTAAAATCGGTTACTGATTTATTTGTTCCACTTTTCTGTATTTGACTGGTAATGTGACCTCAGTTTAGTGAAAGATGGCCTGCCATATAATGCATTAGATTTTATAGGCAAGTGATATGACGAGAGTGCTGTTTAAATTATTATTATTATATATTTTTTGTAAAAAATCAGTAATACTCTTTGCTTTTCTTGTAAAACTTTTGTAACAGACTACATCAGTGTACCAGGCCATGCAGTCTGCGAACCTGCCTTTAGGGGGAGCTCTCGCGTCAGCTATACTTCCCCATCAAACACAAGCTCAACACGCCACACGTCTCCTGTATCAGGTAGATAGTTCTTTAAAAACACGTTATACAGTCGAAACTGATTATAAATAAATACGAACATTAATTAATCTGGCTGACCGACCGACACCTTATCAAAGGTGTAGTCGTGGACGGTGTACATCTGACGTTATCTTTTTTTGTCGAAGGTAAAGTTACCTATTAATATCGCAATTTTTTAAACTTTCAACTTGACAAGCATGATCGAATCCTTTTTATCTGGCAATACGGGGACTATACGACCACCGACTGACTTAGTTTTAGCATAAATGAGATTCGGTTCTGATTATATCTGTTAATGTAAGCATTTAAGAATATCACCCAGTCTATATTGAATCCTTGTTGTTTTCACATGCTTGGAAGGGTGACGTTATAATAGTCTTAAAAGCAAAACGAACAGGCAAAAGAATATGTGAGTTTTAATTATTCATAAATTCAAATTGAGTGACACTGTACTCTGTAGAAAACAATGTGTCGCACATTATTAATTTTATGTGCAAGGCTTTTTGTTGAAAGAAAGCTTGACTTTTTATTATTTGGTAACCTAATTATTTTTCCTGTTTTCTGACTCCAGCAATAGGCCTTCATGAGATCTTCATGAGACGGTGATCTTGAAGAACACCACCCCTGTGCAAGCCAACGAATAAAGTAAGAACAATTTAAAATCTAAGGGACAGTTTAATAACCCCAAAATCACCAAATCACACAACAGTTTCAATTCTTGCAAATATATTCTTGATATGATTTTACATTTTTGGGTGAATTATCACATCAAATACTGTGAGGTCAATCCTGTTGGTAATCCTGTATAATCAACTAATCCTATGGCAACACTCCTAAAGTATTTCCACTTTTACTTGTCACATTTATCAGACGTTTTACCAGTGTTCTGTGGGTGAGACAAGCCAAAATGTTTGATTGCCCTCTGGTGGCTAGTTGCAATATATAGGTCATAATCTCTGGCATCTTCGTGTGAGCAAAACTAACAAAGTTAATCTTTTTTTTAATGGTCTATTTCCTATATTTACAACTATAATGAATGTATTATACAATAAGAAATAAATAATACCCCTTTCACCTTTAACATCAGTGTTCAACCAGTCATGGAACAACCTGGATTTATTGTTTCAAAGTTCTGATTTCCAGACCTGGAAAAGTAATAGAAATGTATGCTTATAGTAAATATACATTGTTTGGTAAGTGTGGTCCTTAATTGTAGATTACACTCTTTGTGATCTCTTTGGAATGTTTTTTTTTTATATTCTTATTTAGTCTTCCAAATAATAAAGAAATTTATCATGTAAGATACAATGTGAAGATTAATGTATACAGTGATCATATGAACCGATCAGTTAGAACATTAAAACTACCTTATAATATCATGTGGGTCTCACTTGTGATGCATAAAAAGCTCCCTCTAAATGTGTCCGGTGGTTTTTGGCAGACATTAGCATTGACCATCGATTGGATTTGTGGATATTTTTTTCCCAGACATTATAGGGGTGGATGCCCTTATGGACCATTTGACTGGTCTGTGGCTACACATCCACATATACAGCACACTGCAAGGTTTTCTGACACCATTTTGTTCTGGCCAGTAACAAGCTGTTCAGCAGTTTGAGCTAACATAGTTCTTCTTTTTTAGTAGGATGCACCGAACGTTCGACAACCAAAATGACAAAAAGAAAAAATAATAACAACAAAATAAAAGGTCTTCCAGTATTTACGATAACTGAATAACTAAAAAGGCCGAAAAATTAAGCTGTGTACGTAAGTAAGTACAATGATGCGATTAAATAGGCACGTGCTAATGCAGCAAACATGTTGTCAGTGTAAAGGTTCCACTGTAATGATATAATC
Organism: Enteromius fasciolatus; assembly: GCA_032361145.1. Classification (NCBI taxonomy): domain Eukaryota; kingdom Metazoa; phylum Chordata; class Actinopteri; order Cypriniformes; family Cyprinidae; genus Enteromius; species Enteromius fasciolatus. Next base: position 13,186,183 of record JAUMHR010000059.1, on the reverse strand, counting down.
AATGTAATGCTGTGACTAATCAGTCTATATTCTTCTAAGTATGCTTGGCTAAAAAATTATTCATTATAAAGATCTGGAACAGGATATTCTGTGATATTTGTGTATACCCGTTTCTTTCGAAATCTAGAACTGTTAAAGTCATGGAAAAATAATTTAGTTTCAAAGATAAAAATCCTGTAATGTGAATGCTGTGTGATAAGAGAGCTAGGGAAAAGAAGGTACAGTAGGTGAATCGGTCATCAAGTTCCTATCTCTAAGAAGAAAAGGATGAAAATTTGAGGAAACTTTATCACAAAGTTATGTGTTACAAGAGACACAATGGTCAACCTGGTCTTTGTTGTTTTCTGCACTTTACCAATGACATAACTCTTTTGTGACCAATTAACACTTTTACCTTTTTTGGACCTTTATTTATCTGACAAAAATGTGCAATGCTCAAGAGAGGCTTTTAGCACTTCTAACGAATGTTTGGCATCCATAATGATGCGTCTAAGGAAAAAAAGAGAGTGACAATTTAGACTTTAGTCTCTATTGCTTGCTCTACGTTGCAATAATTTTGGGAACTCTTTTGTGACCAATCAGCACTTTTGCCATGGCCTGGTTTGTGTGTGACCCTCTTGAGAGTCTGTTTGCACTTGTCACAGACATTTATCATCTGTAGTCTCATTAAACTTGCTGCTGAAGCCTAACAATCAAAGGTGTTATGTAAACAGATCTGAACTGATGCAACCAGAGCTGTTGCTGAAGAGATTGCAGCCATCCCATTGGGAATGGGTTACTCATCGTTACACCAAAACACTTTTGTTTGCTTGTACAATTTAATATACAGTTTAAATGACTTTGGAATATTTTAGAAAATGTAAACACACGAGGCAATAATGTTAACAGCAAGTAAATGTAACGTTTAAGCTTGTTTTTCCCTTTATTTGTTTTAATAGTACCAATATTTTTTGGTTACTGTCTTCGTTCTCAATTTAGTTTGTGTTTACACTTGTTGTTCCAAGACCAAATAAGAAAATGATACACTTTCTCATGGTTTTGCTTAGCATTTGCACTGATATTTTTCCTAAAGATTTACCAAAAAAAAGGGTATAAAGGTACAGCATGGACAGGTTGTACGATTTACATTTTGTGAACTTACTGAACATCCAAAACTGCTGTGTGCCCAGCTAAATGTGCTTGTTGTATTACCAGCTGATATCTCTTATAGAAATTTGTAGAAAATGTGTTAATCCAAGAATTCCTCTGTCATACACACAGAGATCAGCTTTAAGGAGTTGGTGGTTCCAATGCCTGTACCAGACTTTAATAGGTAGCAAAACGATTGTTGACACGATATTATGTTATTTTAGTCGGTCAAATACACATGAAGCTCAAAGCAGGAGACAATGTAGTTGTTTGTACAGTTTGTAAACTTCATCAAAAAAAAAAAAAAAAAATATATATATATATATATATTTTGCATTATTTGTGGCATAGGAAGCAAGATGGCCTAATGGCTAGGGCTGCACGATATTGGAAAAAAATTACATTTTATATATAAGATACGATATACAATATTTTTTTCCAAACGATACTGAGAGCCATCAATCCAGGCTGAAGTCAATAATTAACAATAATTACATATTAATAATTTCACTAATAAGCAAGCTTTATTACAAGTGATAAAAAGGTCACTTAATATTTTATTCCAAAATTAGACCATTTCTGTAAACACAAAAGCAGAATACATTTTTAAATAAAACAGCAGCTTTACACCAAACCATACACCAATCATAATCATGGCTAAATATATGAAATAAACAAAATGATATATTTTGATGATAATTATATATTTTGTATTAAATCTTCTAAACAGATTAGAGAACATATTCCTTTAAACAGAAAAGCTGAACACATTTAAACAGCAGCAACACCAACCCCTCTGATTGGTTCATAACATTACTTAAATATATATACATATATAGATATATGTATTTAATATAAAACAACTTATAAGCATTTTGGTTCACAATCTTTTGTTTTTAAGTCAACATTTCTTAAGCAAAAGTGCCAAAGTAAAACCGTGTTGGTCATCATCATAATCATGGCTAAACAAAATGAAATAAAACTTCTAAACTGAGTATTAGAATATCATGCATGCTTATGTGTGCTGTATGCTTTGCTTACTCAAGGTTTTTAGCTAAGAACACAAGCGGTGGATTATCTTTGTCGCGCATTTTTAGCAGTGAATGTTGGCTGTGAGCAGCGAAAATGATTATTTATTTTTGGCAGTTATTATTTTATTTTAGTTATTTTTTTAATAGTTGTTGCTAGTTTCATTTAGTTTTAGTTTAAGTTTCAGTTTTCGTTTACGAAAATAACCTTGGTTCAGTGTGCTTACAATGAGGTTGTGTTCCAAATCAGGTCTGAGGACTGGTTTGTCATGATAGAGTTGATATGTGCGCTTCACGTACGACTCATTGAGGTTTGCTTTCTGAGGAAAGAGCTTACCAATGATGGTCTTTTCTTGTGGCCCTGGTCATCTCTCAATAGATGCGACCCTAGCTCCGTTGCAGCTTCAGGGTATCCGTATTTTTGACCACAGCAGGCTGGCTAGTTCCTAGCCCGATCACGAAGCGAGGCCTACAGGCATCGAAATGCTGTCCTCGCTCACGTGAACGTTTGGGGCCAAGACTAAAATGCCAAGAGAAGTGTGCTTTCTCCAGTCAGAGAACCACTTATCCTGGGCGTGATCTGGAATTTGGTCACACGATTATCTCTCAATCGAGTTGTCTGGAGTTTCACGATAGTCAGAAGAGCGGGGAACCATTCACTGACTATAAGTTCTCTAAAAGCTGACGGGTTGGATGGCAGCAGCTTCTAGCGTGATTCCGCTAGGCATGCTCTACCCTAAACCTTACAGTGATCAGAGACAAGGGTTTTCTTCGAGGAGAATTCCCCTCATATGATCAAGATCTCCCGACGGTGTGTGCGAGTCTTGGTTGCCTCTGTGTCGCCGCGTCACACGGACGGTCGACGCGTCCCTCACCAGTTAGGGTGGTCATGAGTGGCAGACCACCAGGAGGTCTGCGTTCGCACCCCTTAAACAAGCTGGCGCGCCAGATTCTGGTTGGGTCTCAGGGCAGGCTCCTTTCGTGCAGCGAATCTGGACAATCTTCTACAGAGCCGAGGAGACTTGTTGCGACTCAACGAGTGAACAGTGTCCCCTCTGGTTCTCACTAGTTCATCCAGCTCCGCTGGGGCTGGATGCGATGGTACAGAGGTTGCCGAGGGCGCCCTCTGTATGCGTTTCCCCCGATTGTTCTGCTCCCAGCAGTACTAGAGAGTTTGGCAGGATGTGGTCAGCTTACTGTTAGTAGCACCATTTTGTCCGAACAGAATATGGTTTGCGAACCTAGTCTCTCTCCTCAACGGGGTGCCGTGGCAAATCCCCGTCAGGAAGGACTTACTCTCCCAGCAAGGAGGGCTCCTTCATCCACGCCCGGAGATGTACAAAATATGGCTGTGGCCTCTGAGGGGGCACAGCTCGTAGCGGCAGGTTTGTCGTCAGGTCGCCCATACTATTCTGCACTTGAGAGCCCCTTCAACTAGAAGGCTGTATTCACTGAGGTAGAAGCTCTTCACCTCTTGGTGCGCAGAGCGGCGGCAAGATCCAGTAAACTGCCCGATTGTCTCAGTTCTGGAATTTTTACAAATGAGACTTGCTAGACTTGCTAGGATAGCTCATTCAACCCTTAAAGTGTATGTGGCGGCGATCTCGGCCTTTCATATACCTATCAATGACCACTCAGTGGGCAGACACCCACTAGTTGTACAGTTCTTGCAGGGCGCATAGTTCTAGGTGGTGCAACAGGTGTAAATATTTATCATTAAGCTGGACGTTGCAAAGTCCAGCGTAGGGCTTAACCAGCGTTACGCCCAACTTTTTTACGTCTAGCTGGTGCATCCGGCCCCGAGATCCTGAAATTTTGTGCAGCGCCTGGTCTTTTTGTAAAAGAGGTAATGTTAACCACCTAACCACCATAGCGGCGAGGAACTGATGTGCTTATCTTAACAAACCGCACTGCTGTTTATACATTTTAACTGTAAAGTTACATTTTAGTGCGGCAGAGTAAAGAAATCCAGACATCCTGATTATAGATGTCAAGTCACTTTATGCTACACTAAGGCTAAAATATGCAACTTTTCATTTGCAGAATGAGAGAATTAGATGGTAGCGAGGCACTTACAGTGCAGAAAGTGGATGAGGGCTGTAAAACAAAGTGGAACTGGTCTTGGTTACAGGTGATGGCAAGGAAGAAGAAGAAACTGTAGAAAGCTGGAAGAAGTGCACTGTACTGAAGGGACTGGCACAATAGTCTAATAAGTTCTATTTTGGAATAAATGTATGTTAAATTTTCCAGCGTTGTCTCAGTGTTCTTTACCTTTAAGAATTTCCAAGGAACTGGGACTGTGTATTTTCATATAAAGAACTTTGTGTGTGTATAGGGTGAGCCCTGGATGGCAGAGGTTGGTGGCAATGTAATTATATGATGTTTGCTGCGGGGGCACGGGCTTCGATAATCTCACTCCTTTTTGACCATACCGCTGTTTGCATCCCTGGTTTTTAGTGTATTAGCATTTAGTAATCTCTTTTACTGTCAGTTTATTGAGTCCTCTTAGCAGATGGTCTGAAAAGATTTTAAAGATTACTGTTAAACTAAATAAAATAATTGTTTCTCTAGTTCGATTAATTAAAATTGAAGCTCCAAGCTCCTCCAAAGTTTTGTCTTATAGTGCCCTCTCTTGCAGCCAGAATGTGTGCAGTGACATTCATCACTTCTAGAATTTAAGAACCCAACATTGCTTATTCAGAGAATGCAGACTATTGTTGCTACTATTTTCTTGGTGGTAATAAGGTTATAATTCAATTCTTGTGAAGAATTAATTTTCAATTGATTGCTTTTTGTAATACCAAGTAAAGTGATGTAAAAAATGTGTTACATTTTTTTTAGTTTTTTTTTATTTCTCAATTTTAAGATGCACATGTATAAATAGGGTAAAAAAAAACAAGTGAAAAAAAAAATATATATGTGTGTATATAGAAATATGATTAATAATTAACGTTTTCATAACGCAGCACATCATTTAAATGTAGTCTTGCTGTTTAAGTTTCTCCCTTTCCCAAAATGTGGCAGAGACACGGAAAAACTCAAGGAAAAAGCTTGTACCTATAAACAACGTTGCACAAATTGTATTTAAAATTTCATGACTCTTGATTTGTAAAAATATTGACCCGAGAGGATGCTGGCTGAAAAATTTTGAAAGTTAAGATGTGTTTAACTGATTTTCTAAACCAAGGGTAAAATAAAGCATAGATGAGAGGATTCAAACATGAGTTAACATATAAGACCCATATTAGACAATAGAGTACGGCGGGCGGAATTGCTGTGTTTTCAGCTAGAGTCAAGATATAGTATGGAATCCAGCAAAGCAGATGAATTACCACAATGATTCCTAATGTTAGAGCAGCTTTACTCTCCGATTTCATCCTCACTGAACCTTCCGTTAAACATTTACCTCTCTTCATTTGAGAGTTTATGACTTTCACTTGCTTTTGTGCAACATGAAATATCCTTAAATATAAAGTTATGATCAGGGTACAGGGAAACAGAAAGGAGAATATTAGATCAGTTGCTCTCCATTTAAACGTAAGCATAATATTACATTCACCATAACACTGATCTGTTCTATGTGGGATACTTATTACAATTGCAATATTATAAGCCAAAGAAACAAACCAGCAAAGATAGACAACAATTAACATTCTAGTCATGGTTATTTTCTGTGTGTATTGTAAAGGATGACACACAGCCACATAACGATCAACAGCAATTAACACTAAATTACTGAGAGATGCTGAGAGGAGCATTCCCATGATTAACATAAACAGTCTACAGAAAGTGTTTCCTAAGTACCAGCATGTTTCAATCAACTTGACAGCCTCTATAGGCATGACAAAAAGTCCAACAAGCAGATCAGCCACAGCCAGAGAGAGAATGATCAGGTTGGTTGGAGTGTGAAGCTTCTTGAAGTGAGAGATAGATATGATCACCAGCAGATTCAGAAACACAGTCCATGCTGACAGAAGTGAAAAAAACAAGGACGTAAAATAGTAATAATAACTGGAGCGTTTTCCCTTGATGCATGATGAGTTGACAGCAGGAAAGCAGTATTGAGTCTCATGATCTGTCTCATAGGCCATGAGTGAGTCTCCTCCTGTTAGGAGTTTGTTCTGCTCTCTTTTCTGTGTTACATTTATATTGTGTCTGGATCAGATCCACCCATCTTCCTCCCAGTGGTGCGTTTCCCAAAAGCATGGTTAGCCTACTATGGATGCAAGTTATGTTGTTACCAGCATAGTTCAAAGATTCCGTGTTTGCCCAAAGCGTAGTTCAAATTAAATTCGCAATCAACGTCACGAACGTACGTGGTTTGAACTACAGCTTTGGGCCTGTGGTTAGAAGCATAGTTTCTTGTTAGTAAGATATATGGGCTTTAATAAATATGCTCTTGGGCACAAGAAGCAAACTAACATGAATTACTATCTTTATCTTACATTCTGTCCAAACATAAAATGTGTTTTAATTATATATTTTTGCACGTCCATTCTAAACGCTCTTTTTGACAAGTGCGCATGTGCATAAATGGCTGAGAGAACCCTGGAGTATGATGTAAGAGGGAACCCGCCATGATTCAAAGATCAAATAAAGCAAAATGACAGCGAACAAAAATAGTAAACTAGTCAATATGTGTCATGTTCAATACAGCAGCATCTTGGAGATCTCTAATCAGTTAAATAGCATAAGTTATTCCTCCAACACATGCGTGACATTATTAATATTGGCCCTATGTTGTTGATCTTATGTGGTTCAAACAACAGAGATGCGACCATGTTCGGGAAACAGTCGTGTGAAGCTAGTTTGTTTCCAAAAACAATGCATCGTACTATAGTGGTTAATCAGCGAGATGCATCATTGTTCGGGAAATGCACCCCAGTTTGACATTTTTATAATGGCATTTATAATTGGTTTGTTTTTTACCAACAGTGAATTCTACATAATATCACACAACCACTTTCTCAGATCTCTGTTCATGTTGTGATGTACTAGTATGCAATTCTTTTAGAATATTTTTTTTGTCTCATATTAAATAGACACGTAATCATCTTTAAGATGTATATGGCTTATGTAAAGCCACTCTGGCGACTTGTGTGCAGTTCCTCCTCGCTATACATAATAAAACATGTATTTATAGCAAAATCTTACAAGTTAACATGTATCATCTTAACACCTCATTCACTATAATGGTGCTCAACAAATGTGATTTTAATACAAGGAACCATGTTTTTGGATTGTAATACATTATAAACACCCTTGTCGCTGTTCTCAATCATGTTTGATGATAATGTCTCCTCTTACCTGGGCTTCTGGGATAGAAAAGTGTCCCAGCGATGAACATTTCTGAATCTGCCCAGAAGCAGTAGGACAGCCGAGACCTTCTTGCCTACTTTTTATTTATTTTTTTTTTAACGCTGAGGTTTCGGACATACTACTGTTTTCTCCTACTATATAGTAAAGTATAGTATGCAAATTAAGTAGAAGTACTGTACATCCAATTCTCGCAAGAGTTTTCACCTACTCTATTATAAATACTCTGGATTCAAACATGCTCATTTGTTCACCTATTGCTTTTGCCTACTGTATACTGTAGTGTGGAAGTATGCCATTCTGGATGCAGCCTGAAATCTTAAACCAAAAGATATAACTAAAATCCTCATTTAAACGCATTATTATTATTAATACTAATTAATAATGAGACTAAACTGAAAGTCCATTTAGCAGAATAAAGCTTTGGCCATTAGGCAGTGACCCCTAATGAAGAATTAAAAATACAGTAAATCCTGAAAACCAGTTATAGTTATTATGACATGTTATTTAGGAAATGTGCACTTGAGGGTTTTGTTAACACTTTTAGAAAATACAGAGATGATCCTCCACTAAATCATTAATTAAAGCTGCAAAAAAAAAAAAAACAACAACTGTGAACACACAACAGACTGATGCAACAGCTTCTCTCTCTAGATGGCTTAGTGATCTGCTGTTGACATTTTAAGGAACTGATTTTAATATCATAATCTATACATCAAAATGAATGGGAAACACTTTATGGTTACACTTTACAATATGGTTAATAAGTTAACATTAACATAAACTAAGAATGAACAATTCTACATTATTTATTATTCATTGTTAAACCCTTTGTTGGGTATTGACATAATCGTTAAATACAAGACGTTTCGGACGACTAGGACCCTTCCTAGAGCTGGCCGTCCGGCCAAACTGAGCTATCGGGGGAGAAGAGCCTTGGTGAGAGAGGCAAAAGAAGAACCCAAAGATCACTGTGGATGAGCTCCAGAGATGCAGTCGGAGATGGGAGCAAGTTGTAGAAAGTCAGCCATCACTGCAGCCCTCCACCAGTCAGGGCTTTATGGCAGAGTGTCCTGACAGAAGCCTCTCCTCAGTCCAAGACACATGAAAGCCTGCATGGAGTTTGCTAAAAAACACCTGAAGGACTCTAAGATGGTGAGAAATAAGATTCTC
>JAUMHR010000059.1:13152412-13163729 GCA_032361145.1 Enteromius fasciolatus | reverse complement strand
AACGATCATCTGTAATGACCGCGATTAGACCAATTAATCGCGATCAAACGATTATTTAATAATCGTGACAGGTCTACACATTTGTGAGGGACTACATATTTAGGAGTAGAACAGACACCCAAGCACGCACACACACACACACACACACACACACACATACACGTGAGGTATAACAGCTCATATACTAAAGCACTCCATAATAAGACTATACACTCTGAATACCTAATACAATGGCAACACCAGGACAGGCAAGTTAGGGTTTTGCAGCGAGGCTTAAGTTATTTATTGCACAAGAAATGAGGCATTGTGTGTCCTGATATCTACATCACGGTCACATGTTGAGTGAGCTGGTTTTCAAGACAAAGAAACACTTAATACACCAGCTGAATTTCAGCAATAACAGCTATATATGAGTTCCGGTTCTGTCTCACTTCAACTTTATATGTGGTATATTTGAAATGTGCAGGTATTAAATGAGTAAAGGCTTTGTTCTGTTTATCCACAAACAGGACTAATACAGACAATGACAAATCAGTTAATTAGCACCATGGGAAGCAAAAACAAAATCAAAAATAAAATTAGTTTACATTTAAAAACGGCACCATAAAGCTAGAAAGAAAACAAAACAAAACAGGGCATTGATTATCAAGGCTCAGTGGCCCACAATGTATGTTAGTGTATGTATGCATGAAGCTCAAAAACAATTTATTATTTGCAGTAATACAAACCAAACTGTGTTGATCATCAATAATACTGAATAATATAATAGCAAATGAAATTACACAGTGAAACATTGAACAGGAAAGGCGCTCACTTGTACTGGAACTCAGTTACTGTCTTTGGTAGTCACAGTAACTAGCTGTTTAGCCGCCTTGGCAATGTCGTAGGCACACTGAATAACCTGCTGGGAGTCGTGTGGTGTGGCCTTTTGACATTCGCCCTGCAGACGACTGGCACTGGAGGTCAAAAGGCGCAAGGACCCGCGAACCGTCTCCGAGGATGGCCTCTGTAATGGGAGCCAATTTCAGAACCTCATTAACTATTTAGTGCTTGCTGTGGATGCAAACTTATTAGACAATTATACATATATTCTTCATTAAAAAGGAGTGGTAATAACGCATTGATGATTACCTGGTTTTATAAAATCCCTCCCTAAGAAATACGCAATGTGCTCAGATTGGTCAGATAAGCCCAGTGTTATGTGATTGGCTAAACCGCCTCTAGTGCGCATCTATAATGTCCCTGAATGTGCTCCGTTTGTATTGCAAGTAATGACATCACCAATATTGCTTATCAATTTGAGACCAAACAAGACAGACAGTTTTTGGGAAGATGATTGTGCAGAACTTGTACAAGCACGTGGTCTTCATTGTTGCATGTTCCTGGGGGCAGAGTCTATGTAAATTAGAGGGTTTGTGATGTCATCAACTGAGAGGAAGCTTGTTGCAGTCTATACGAGCCGTAACTCTAGCAATTAAACACAATATCTCTGTGGGCATTGCCCTTTCAGCGTTGTAACTTTGCAGATATTGTTTATGCTCAAACAACAACATTACACAATAACTAAAATGAAATCGCAATCAACCAACCACCACTTTAAAGGCAAAGTTTCCTTGTTGGCTCAAGGCTTACCTTAGGAAATAATGTAGCCATTTCTGTTACAGCTACAAGAATTCTCTCTGAACACGGGACGAAGCTTCAACAAAGAAATAGAATGAAAAATGTCATTTTTTATTATATTGCTAAAAACGATAGAGAAGTGGAAACAAATATGCATCTAATCATCCAAACAAACTTGATTCACACCCTTAAAAAAAAAAGAAGAAAGAAAAACAAAATGAAGCAAGCATAATACTTAGAAATGCACATTTAAAACAAGGGTAAGAAAAGGCTTTTTTTTCAAAAAGAGTGGTTCTTAGTGGTAAAAAACACTCAGAACACCACAGCGACTTCTTTTACACTGTGAAAGAAGAGCTGTAGTGCAGAACTGGGTGAGTGAAATGCTAACCTCTGGTATCATTCTCCCATGAATGCATAATGATCAGCACTGGTCAGAGACTCAGAATATTAGATCCAAATGACTAATACTAATGTGAATGCTAGCAATTTGTGAATGTACATGTGCATCTTTCCATCTTGGTCATGTGTTGTTATATCCCAGCTGTGTTGACACAATTCCATCCATTGCTTAACAGACAAAGGAGACACTGTGTGCCCAGAGCTGATTGTCACTGGAGACTGGAAGACCATTTTACGCAACTAAACCTACTAGGGATGCAACGATACAGTGAGCCCACGGCTCGGTTTGTATCACGGTTTTCTGGCCACGGTTCGGTTTCGATACATCAATATTACTGTACAGTACTGTATGTGAGCTCTAACATAGCTGGAGGTCATTTGCCCTTTCTTTATCAAGGTACAGAGATGATATTAAAATGTAAAAAAGGTACAGATTAAGTCAAAACACAACATTTATTTTTCAAGGGCAAAAAAACAGACAATATAAAAAGTGAAGAATAAAGTGAAATATAAACATGAACATTATTCAAATAAATATTGAACAAGAAAATACTTAAGTTTTTTCAATACACTATCAGAACAAAGAACAATAATAAAATGTATCACTAAGTGGCGGACAATTGTCCATTTCAATAATTGGTGAGGTAGCGGTATCAAACAGATAAGAGAACACTTGAAGCTTACACTGAACATTTACAATACCACTGGGTTAAATGAACCATCTAACCATAACACTTTAAACTACTTAAATAGCCTGTGTTTCATTATTATTAAATAATCTCAAATGTAAACATGGTAAAAGTGCACCATCCAGTCAGGATAATTGTGTGATGCACACACTTCAGGAAAGCCTGTCTTGACTTATTATAACAGGTCATTTAAAATGTAAACATAAACAGGTGAGGCTTGTCTCAAGTCTATTTCAGCTTCGCTCTTACTCGCGTCGTAAAGTCCTGGAATCATTTTGCAACCTATGCAGCCTGAGCCAGAAACATAATAGATTACTTCGTCTCTCGAGGCTTCGGGTTTTTTGAGTCGTTTGTTCATCAAGTGACAGCCCCGTAAGCTTAACCTATGCAGCCTGTGCCGTGCGCGACTGAACGAATCACTTCCACGAGACGATTCGTTTTTCCAGAGTCACATTAAAGATTCGTTCAAAATTAACAAATTGTTCAAGAACGACCCATCACTAGTCTTGAGAAGTTCTGACCGTCGCCTGATTGTCTATGCGCTTAATACACAGAAAATGCCCATTTTAATTAAGTTGAAAGTTTTATGCCTCAAATTAGGCTACCGAAATATCGCGGTTCACGTGGGTTCACCGAACGGTTCGATAAAGAACCGAAAACCGTTGCATCCCAAAAACCTACCCATGCTGTCGCCCCAAAATAAGACCAGACAAATTTTCTCACCTCTCATGTTTATTCTCTTGCGCAGCTCGGAGTAATTCCTGGATGTTCTTAGTAATCAGCTCCGTTTTGCTGATGACGTCCTCTGTGCATGGTAGAGATGAGTCGCACTCACCCTCAGTCGAGTTTTCTAATTGTGACCTGTTGGTAAAATGGACAAATTTAGTGTCAACAATGCAAAAGAAAACCTAAAAAAACATTGGATTGTTTCTCTTGTTGTTTTAAAAAAAAAAAAAATACAAAGACAGACCCAGATTCATCCATCTCAATGTGGTTCAGTGCATTATCATAGTCACTTTCTGGCATGCTGCTCGGGGGGTCTAATGTGGATCCCTGCAACAGGAACAGAATCATAGTGAGCTTTCTGCAGAAACAAGAGACGATACCCGTTTACTGACATCTGGGGCTCACTCAGCTTAAAGCTTGAAGAGAAAGCAAACCATCATGCTTTTGGTGTAGAATCAAAACTTCAGCTGTAAAGTAAAGCCAGATACATACTCCATGCAAGCAGTCACACGCAGACCCTTGGCCAACACGCTTTTTACTGATCAATTAACAAACTCAAGACTCAAGGGGGAAACGCCCCTGTTCGATGAGTTACCATCAAACAGCGGCCTTATTTATCTGCCTGTGTTATTATTCATATAGCTAGGTGTAAACATGTTGACAGTTAACTAACTGTTTAAAGGGATACTCCTTCCTGAAATGAACATTTTATCAATCACTTACTTCCATGTTGTTCCCAACCCATAAAAGCTTTTGTCCTCGGAACAAAATTGAAGATACTTTGGATGAAAACCGGGAGGCTTGGGATTGTCTCATTGACTGCAAAGTAAATAACACCATCAAGGCCCAGAAAAGTATGAAAGTCTTACTTTTCTGCCATCAGTGGTTCATCTGTAAATGTTATTACGAATCAAGAACACTTCTTTTATGCAAAGAAAATGAAAACAATGACATTTCTTTAACAATTTGTCTCCTCCGTCGCTCCGTGTCACCGACACAGAGGAGTCAAATTGTTAAATAAATGTTGTTATTTTCATTTTCTTTGAGTACAAAAAGTTCTCTTGTCACTTCATAAAATACAGATTATTTCATACTTTTCTGGACCTTTACTTGGCAGTCAATGAGATAGTCAAAGCCTCCCGGTTTTCATCCAAAATATCTTAAATAGTGTTCAGAGGACAAACAAAGTTTATATGGACCCTTTTAACGACAATTTTTATTTTGGGGAGAAGCAACCCTTTAACTAAATGCTGCATGGCACTAGCAACTCCGAGGTCATGGACTCAATCGATAAAATGTAAACATTTAATGTGAGTTGATTCAGATAAAACATCTGCCAAAACGTAAAATGTAAACGCATGGATTACATTCGAATACATTTCAAAATGACGTACGACAAACTTGTGTAGCTAGAAGCATCTTGCATAGAGTATGTTTTGGGTCTGAGATATCAGAGAGCCAGTGACTGCTTTACACATCAAGCAAAGTAGTGAGTAATGTTAATGGCTGGCATCTCTTTTGCTGTGCGTACGGTTTAACGTTAGTAGTCCAGCAGAGGAACATGTCCACTGGTCGGACAGATCTGTGGTTCATGCACTGAGTGAATGGGGACAGATAGAAGAGAAGCCCTTTCAACAGCCTGTTCACTGAGCAGGTACTTCACCCTTTGGGTTATCTCATCCCAGGACCAGGACAGAGTTGAGGGGAACGTGGGAAGGGAGGAGAAGGCAGTCACCGATGGACCCTTCCCAATCTAGAAAGGGTTCAGATTATGTTTTGAGTGGGCAAAGGGATTTTTTTTTTTAAATATGAATGCATAAAATGAGAATAGGGGCTATCAAAGCATACCTCAAGTGATGCTTCACTGGGTTACCAAATGAGTTAAAAACCAATATGAAACAGGAGTGCCACAACCAATTCCGGAATAGGTATGGTTTGTACTTACATTTGACGGCAGTGGTTGAAGAGTGAGGGTTGTGTCAGGGCAGACGGTTTCTCCTCTAGGGTGGTATTGCCTCAGACCTGAGCCAGTCTCGTACATTGACATGGCCCTACAGCCACGTGGAGGTGCCCTGTTTGGGAGGTCCTGTGGCCTTGCCAAACTGTTAGGAGTCTGCCATTTCAGGGTGCTGTTCTCATTCTGGAGGGAGTTCAACTGAAACCAAGACACAGAGTAGAGTCAGACATTTGCAGCAAAGACTGAACAAGGGTGGGAGGTATTGCAAAAAAAAAGGAATCGTTTTGAGGTGTGATCTGATTACTTACCTTGCCTTGCATAAGTCTCAACTCCTCACTGAGATGACAGTTGACTTTGAGGAGCTGTTGGATCTTTGCTTCGGAGGCAGTGAGGGCACTTTTCACTTCCATGAACTCCTGCACAGTGATGGGGCTGTCCGACAAGTCTGAAGATTCTGAGCTCTGAGAAGAGAGATCTCCGTTAAATTTGATCAAACACACTACTGTACCCCCAGCAAATCTCCTGATGTACCTTGGTCCGCTCGTCTTTTCCAGATGTTGGTTCTTGCTCTGTATCCTCATCGGACGCGACACTGTCATAATCAGGCTGATCCATCTCTGGACTTTCACTGCCATGCCGGTTTCCAATGTCCTTCAGAATTAACTCCACATTTTCTGGGTAGAAACAATGAGTGGAAGTTACACTTAATGCATCATATGGTTTATGATAAAAGAAAAAACCTATGACGCCCTTTAATCACCTTTGTAATTATCAAGAGAATTTCCCTGCTGACGCCGCTTGGCATCAGTTAAAATATCAACAACCAGCGTCGCAAACTCATGTGCGTTGAACCTTGCAAGCTTCTGACGTCCCTGCAACATAAAACACCAAGAACAGACGGAAACTCACACATCAACAAACAAACTCAGTAGTTTTAGAAGGTGAGTGTGTATCTTTGTCAACGTACCTGATTCCTAGTGGAGGAATATTCAGGGTTGACGGGGAGGAATGGTACTACTGTGGTGTCAGTTACCAAGGTGCTGTGGTTTTGAGTTGCTAGCCAAACTAGAACCACAAAAGAAGAATTACACAAGCAAATGGACAGAGACAAATGGATAGAGATCAGAATATTACACTTCTAACCTGCATCGGTTTCTCTTCTGTCAACTTCATCATAAACATCCATGGCTAGTTCTTCAAACTGATGGTTGCTGAGCTGAGAGCAACACAACAAGGTTATTATACAAACAGTAAATCTCAGGTGACAAATGGGTGTCGTAATGATGAAAGTGTAATAAACAACACAAAATGTTTGGAGACAAATTAAGGTTACTCTTCAAAAACAGCTCTCTTGTATAACTTACAGACTGAAGCTTCTTCTTTGCTGCTTTGGCCAACTCTGACAAGTCAAGACTGCTGTGTGTAAATAAAAATAAATAAAAAATATATAACAGCAGTTATCGTTTGATCAAAACGTACCCTAGCAAGACCAACAAGTCCTGTTTCCATACTTACACATTTCTTATCCAAACGGAGCCAGTAAAGAAAACAAATGATGCAATTAAGTATTATAATCAAAAACTGACAATTAGAGGTGTGATACAAAAAGGGAGCTTATCCTACCTGTCTGCTATCTGAGGAATTATGAAGTGTTGGCCGTTTTTATGATCTGAAGAAGAAAGAAAAAGACAATTCAGGCTCTCAAGTCTTTGAGGTACATACTGTTATTACAGAGATACTTATGACTGACCTGGCTTTCTTCCACACAGATAGAATGCTAGTCTGTCTGTCAGTTCAAACTGGATCTCCACCAGTCTGTCTGAAAGTTCCTGGTGTCCTGCCTGCCTATAGTGAGAAATAACAGAACATCAAACATAACAGAAAATGTTGGATTGTATTGTTGCTCCCTCAGATCTGCTTCTCTCTCACCTGGCGTAGTCAACAGGAGTCTTCCCAGAACTGTCTGGAGCTCCAGGATCTGCTCCGTACACAGTGAGCAGCTCCGCCTGTAACAGCTGGCCTGCTTTAGCAGCCACATGTAACGGAGTATTTCCTTTCTCCTGAAGAAAACGATTAACGGTAATTCACTGTAATTCACAATACAACTTAATATCTACTATGGAGTGCTTCGATTAAATAGCAAAAAATGTGAAACCTTATTTCACCTTAGCAGTGGATAGATATCTGTATATTAGAGTTATGTAGAATTCAGTATTCACATATTTGGTCAAAATTTTAAGGTATTTTAAAACTACAATCAGTCCTTTGGCTAAACTATGCTCAGATTTATCAGTCTGGGTTGAAACATTGAAACTTACCGGATGGAAAAAGTTTGCCTGCGCTCCCAATGACAACAGCCTCAGACACGTTTCCAAATTTCCGGTTCGAACACTAGAGTGAAGTTGCTGAAAACAAGAGTAAATTCATGGTTTGTTTGATGGTTTTAGTCTCAAGAACTGGAAAATTGCATCAGACAATGATCTTTGATAGTCTGTTTTAATCTCTTAGGTTTTTGTCTACTCTTATTATTATAATTATTGTTATTATCATTACATTTTTACCTTGCTGAGGTCTTTGGCGGTAACACTGTCATCTTCACGACATGGCATTCGATGAACAAACGCCAGCATTTGATATTTAGCCTTTATGAAATCCGTTTTGTTGGGGCTGAGAGAAAAGATAAACAATAAAAGGGAGCATGTTTATACTGAGAAACTCGTTTGGTTCTACACATAATACATATCATGATATACGGGACTTACTGGACTCTGTCTTGAGGATTGGCTTTGCGTTTTCCACTCATGATGGAAGACGGATCCAAAAGACTGTGCTCCCAAATTGAATTTGCTCCATTATTGTACAGGGACTTCACCATCTGTGGATAAACATCAAGAACTTTACATCAACTTCCACTTTGAGGCAGAAAATACATGCATAAAATGCTGCAATGGCATTTCTATGACTCTAGCTTCAGCAAGACATTTGAGAAGCCTCTAGACTCTAAACCAGGGGTGTCAAATCAGCTACAAAGTTTAGTTCCAACTCAGCCCCTCCACACATGGTTGTAGTTTTTAAAGTTCCCCTATTAAGGATTTTTTAAAACGCATGAATAAGCTTTTATTCAGTGTGTAACACAGCTTTAGTGAATGAAAACATTCTGCAAAATTTTAAATCTAAAAAGTGCACTATGCATAAAGTTATAGTCCCTCAAAAAAGTCACAGAATCATTCAAGCGAGTTTTACTTAAAACAAGTTCCAAGCCATTTCATGTTGAAGTCTAAATGAAATATTAGCATATTGCCCAACTTGTTATTTCCATGTTGGTCTAAAAAAAAAAAAAAAAAAAAAAAAAAAAAAAAAAGGGAAAATCACTCTTTGCCACTGGGTGCCGCTTTTGGAGCATTAAAAGCTAACCAATCAGTACTTTAAATAAAACAGACCAGTCACTGTTTAGACTTTAAAATGTTGAACAAAAAGTTTGGGAGTCGCTAAATAAATAATGTTGTTTTTGACCTTGCATGAATGTCAACCTGTTGTTTGGGACTCCCAAGACTAAACTGTTCATAAACCATAACAGGGATACTTTAAATAAGCTTTAAGCACTTAATTAGCTGCATTTTTAAATAAGGTTGAAGCTAAATTTTGCAAAGCTGTGGCCTTCAAGGAAATGATGCTGAATTATCGTAAATATGATTGTCCTACCCAGAAATTGGACATGAATGGTCTCTCAGATCATATTTACAACCGGGAACCTCATGAAGGCAGCATGACTTGCTCTAGACAGATGTTATTATTATTTATTTATGATTTATCACCATGTCAGCAACAATAGCTATATTAATGCCAAGATAAAACATCTCAATCTCACAATTCAACTCTCTCTCTCTCTCTCTCTCTCTCTCTCTCTAGACGGATGTTGTGGCAGCTTTCGCAATTAACCACAGATCTAAATTCAGCCTAATGCAGTATGTTTTTATATGACTAGTTTGGTTCTACTGAAAATTCTAGACGCTAGACATTCTCTTACAATGTGGTGCAAAAAAAAAACAATGCTAGAATAGAATCAGAATAAAAGAAGGGGCTAATGGGGGAAGCTGTAAAGACCGCAGAGTTCTATTCTTGTCAGAGGAACTGAGATACAAAGACCCATTTCCTTTTAATGAACCTCAGGAAGCGCAAAGCTAAGTGGCTCCCCATTAAAGAATACAGCAAGGGTCTTCACCTGCAGCTGTGAGGAGGGCCACAGAGTTTGGGTCAGGTGTCGAACCTGAGAGCTGTGGCGGCCCAGGCCTCGGTGTATACTACAGCATTCATCACAGATCAGAACTCCACGATTGATCGAGGCCCAACGAGGATCTGAGAGGGAGAAAGAAAAGCTCTGTGATTCACCAAGTATTGCACAATACAGTCACAAATTCCCCACAAAAGGCAGATCCTGGCATTATTTTCTAGTCATTCTTCCTCCTTAGCTGCAGAATGACCTTTACGAAACTTGTTTGAGCAAAACATGGGAAATTTATTCTGTAGAAGCTTTCATTTGTGACATTAGGCATGTGGCTTCTTTGTACAAATGGCCAAATGTGCTCGTTTCCATTGAAGCACAGGATACTTTTTTTTTTTTTAGATCATTATCTAATAATACTGAAGAACATGATCACCAGGATTCAGAGCTTGTCACATTTTTTTTAAAGAATAATTAATTTTTAAAGATTTTAATTTTATGTGAGCAACAAATAGCATTTTAAACTGATCGGCCAAATTGACCCAAAATAAAGATGCAACTACATTTGGACCTGCTGTATCGTAAAACAATGAAGCATGAACATAATGTATAACATAATGTAAAAACGTGTCATTGCTGTATATTAATAGTTCTTGTGCATACATAAAATAAAATCAAAACAAAAAATAAACTGCATATTGATTTGGGGAAAACCAAAACACATAATCCACATATAAAGTGATTAAATGACAAATAAATAAAGATTTATACATTGGTGTATTACTATACATTTATTTTATGTATTCATCTGATAATATGGCTGAAATCGAGTTATGCTGCATTTTATTATGATTTTTTTTTATGATGTTAAGAACAACTACATATTCTGATAGAAACGGGTCTCCACGTTACTGTTTGGTCTTTTCTTAGTCTTATTAAAATTAACAATCGGGTTTAGCTTCGCAGAGAAATCCTTTTAAACAAAACGAGGGCCTGAACATCATCAGTTAGCGCTATTTTCCATTGAGAATATCAGGATTGTCATTTAACCGCGATCCGTTTTATTCAAGCACCAATATGCAATTAATTCGTATTGATTATTACGGTTTTTGCTTGCAAATAATCTAATACAAAATTATTTTTATAAACATCTGTCTGAATAAAACCTAAGAAGATCTCATCAGTCTGTTTGCGATTGTTTCGTGTTTGTTTTGTTTGTCTTACCGTGCGCGCTGCAGTCCGCGCAGATCTCTCGGTTTCGCGCTCTAATGGACATCATACAGCTACGTTACACGACTATCTAAAACATTAATGTGATTAACGCATTAATGGGGGATAGGGACAGATGTGAGGAGGACGTGTTTCCCTTGTTCCTCCTTATTTGACGCCTTTTTTTCACTTCCTGGAAGAGGAGGAGATCAGGGCGGCCATGGGCGGGTGTTCTTCAACATGACGCTCTGCGGGCGAGCGACGCGACGCGACCAATATCAACTGACCAATAGCGTATTAGTTTATCGCGTCCTTTTAGTTTTATCTTCATAAATACAAACTAAAGAGCTGCAAATGAGAACTAATTTTGTATATATTTTGTATATATTAGGATTGTATATATTAGGATTATATATTTTATATATTTAGGATTGTCACAATTCCTGTGGGATTTCCCCCCTGGTGACTCCCCACCAAATTATTAGGGTTTTTAAG
>JAUMHR010000059.1:13134740-13152312 GCA_032361145.1 Enteromius fasciolatus | reverse complement strand
TATATATTTAGGATTGTCACAATTCCTGTGGGATTTCCCCCCTGGTGACTCCCCACCAAATTATTAGGGTTTTTAAGTGGTGTGCTCACAAGAAGACGTGTTTAATTGTTATTGGCGAACATATTTGATGTCCTTTTGGCTGTTTGGTTTGCCTCCAAATATTTGGTCACAAATTACACATTTAGCTACTTTGTCGTTTCACACTTTTAACATCCATAGTGACCTTTCTTTGTTCTGTTCATTAGTTATGTGGGTCATTCTTGTGAGTCTAGAAGGAATTATTCTCCATGAAAAACAGATTAATTGGGGCATTTAGAAGAAAGGGCCCTAGAGATCTCCAAGTAGAGCATGTCTGTAAATGAGCAATTACTGCAATTTACCTTCTATGTCTTCAGAAGTCCTCTTTGTGGCTACATTACAATCAAATAATTATTAATTAAAACATTATGGGATAAAAGGGGTATACATTTTGGGACTGCTATGACATCTTAAATATGGAGTAAATTCCGATAAACACTGGGGCAAATGTACAGAAAATAGCACAGGTGAATGGGTAATACAATGAACTTTTAAAAATGTACAGTGTGTGATATCAGCCACAAGATGGAGACAAACTATCGATCTTACATGATTCAAGCAATAAAACGACAAACTAGAGTCAAGGTCATTTTTCTGATCTTCCACTTTATTATGTATAAATCATGAGAGTTAAAATGCAGAAAACGTAGCAAATAATAACGTGCAATAAAAATATCTTTTAAATAGTTTTATTCATTCCATCTATTTCTTGACAACACAAACTGTATAGTTTTTTGTTTTTCAGGGATCCCACAGTGCGGCCAGCGCATGAAGGATGTGCACTGACTGTACACAACATATACATACATTGCAGTATACTTGTGTGTATATACATTTTGTAAAGAAAACTTTAAATCATTTTAAAAAAGCTTCAATGTTGTAATTACAATATATATTCTTTTTCTTTCTTTCAATGCATCAGGGGAAAAAAAACATAAAATAAATAAACAAAGAATAACCCGTTGTATTTTTCTCTCAGTGTTTTTCTCCTGGATTTCACATGGCCTTAGCAGAACTTGAAAAATAATACTTTTAGGGCCTGACAGTGAGCAATGTGGCACCATTGCTGTGGCCTCCCAGTGCTTGACATCAAAAGACATTATGCATTCTAAATCACCGGTGCTTCCAAACCCAGCAGGATACATCCAAATGAATGATCGTCTTTCAGCTAGAAAATACATTCACACATACGGTTCACGTGGAGTTTCAGTGGTCCTTACACACTCTACTTGAACACACATTGCACATTTAATACTGCATATTGGTTTAATGAGGATGAATACAGACATGAATGAACTGTAGTCCCTATTCTGGTTTTATTTTTAGGAACATAAGCATCATGAAAAATGCATTTTGTGTGTCTATTCTTAACAGCTAACCGACCCCTTAGCATAAACAGTGCAAGTTGATCGCTACAGCTCGCAGGAGCTACTTTTACATTTCCTAAATGACCTTGTCGCTATAAAATAGGATAAGAGGCCTGCCACTAAAGCCAACGTGAGGCTCCAAAAGTCATGCAAAACATCTCACAGGACAAAATGATCATGAAAAATCCAGTTGTTTTGAACAAACTAGATTGGTTCATATCCATCACATGTTCTGAGACAGCCATCATCTCTGTTCATACATTGGTTTAAACAATGCCAGAGACAACTGGAAACAAGCTGATTCCATGGCTAAATCTACATCAATCAAAAACTAGGACTTAATGTTTTATATGTGAAAGATTCCACAAAAAGCACTTCTTTTAAATATATTTTAATATTTAAACCAGAACTTTAGATTGTAAAATTGCTGTTCAGAGATAGATTGACCAGTAAATCCATCTCCATTTTTAATTTTCATTTTGGCCTTTTAGAATGAAGGATTAAAATGAACAGGATCAGGAAAATAGTTAGACTTAACCCATGTTGCCCACATGAGCGCCATGTTTCAATATCAATAGAAACCACTTTAGGTTTGCAACTTTTACTATAAATAAATCATCTGCTTGTGAATGAGAACATAAGTTTTGGGTAAGACACCTCAAGAGATTTTAGTCAATTTGACCATTTTCATAAGGTTGATTAGTTTTTATTATATTGCCTAAGTTTTTAGACGGTTTCTCTTTGTAAATTCAAGCATATCCTGGATTTTTCACAGTTCCACCGCTGGTCTGTCAAGATACACTTCTCTCCAGCTCCACACAACACCAACAAAAACACTGTTAAATACTTTCTGACATCACACGACAAATGTGCATGTCTCACCCGTCCAGCAGCTGGTTCAGCAACAAAAACAACATATAAAATGAAACAAACAAACTTGGAATGGCTTTAAAATCAAAGCTTGGCAATATGAAGTTGTTTACAGCTGCCCGCAGGATATAAATGAACCCTGAGGGACAACAGAAACACATTCATGTAACAATAACTCATTCACAAATGAATGGATGCTATTGGCTGTAGTTAACCACTGCATGAGAGGTTTGGTTGACTTGATAGCTGCATCCCAATTCCCATACTCTTCCTCTTAATAGAGCGCTGAACAGACAGCCTATTTTTTGCAGGCCAGAGGTTTGCATCACCCTGGTTCCCTCGATAAAAACCCAAAAGGATTTTTCCGTTGGCTTTGGGTTTATTACAGAAAGTAAGCTCTGTGACCAACAATGATTTATGATTATTTCACACTTTGTTTATAACAATATAGGTCACCAACGAACAAAACTTTCATGACTTTTGAAATTGCCAGAAGTAAAAATCTAAATGTGAGCTACTGTAGAAACAGACTGCCTTCTTATTTAAAAGATTTGATTTTAAATATGCCTGACAACCTCCATACTCAAATTTGCACCCCACATTAAACTGGCGAAGAGTGAACAATCATCTGTCAATCAGCGAATAAAAAACGTTTGCAATCTCATGGATCTAAACATGGAAAAAGTATCCTTTATACCTAAAAGTATGAACCTTTTCCAAGTATGTACTTTGATAGTGCAGTAGTATGGAAACTGGGATGCAGCTGATGATGCTTAGTAGATGGAACCTTAGAGACTGTGGCTGTTGTGTCATTGCAAATCAACCAATCAGAGGAAGTCATTCCTCCAAACAGTTGCATATAGTTGATGAACCATGGCGCAAGCTATCAAGGAACCAGCCTGTTACAAATTAACTCTGGCAACAAATATATATTTTCATGTGTATCATAACATCATTCAATTCCATATTTTGTTTTTATAAATAAATGTGTACATGTCCACGTAACATTTGCTTATAGTAACTCTGTATTTTCTTTATCTGGTCCCAGACTCCAAAAGGTTTAAAAAAAGAGATGCTGCCCGAGATGTTTTCCGAGTGTTTAAACCAGAGAGTCTGTGTCTGTTTTGAAGTGACAGTTGAATTGTTTTGGTGCGTTTGTTTTAGCCCTGGGTGAACAGACCGATTCCATGATCACGGGACTGCATTCCTTCTTTTTTCAGCTCTTTCATCGCAGAGAAGACTGAGAAATCACAGTACTGGGTTTTCTTCAACTGGACCGTGAGAGCTGTTCAGTCATTGCCACTCACTTACCAAGCCCCGGCCCAGCTTATCTGCTCGCTTACATATGGAGATGTTCATTACACTGGCTAAGCCGGGACTCTGTTTGTCAGTGATAGCGACTTCTTTCTTCACTGTCCGAGTCGTAGTCTCTCAAGCCGATCCCTTTCTGTAGCTTCATTAGAGACTCTCTCATCTGCAAACACACAAATGCATCTTTGAAAACCTTTAATGACTGCAGCTTAAAGAAAGCAATTAGGATACGGAGCAATTTCAAGCAAAGTTATTCCAGGTTTCATGTTTTGCATTCTACTGAAGAAAGCGAGGTTCCAGGTTTAGAATGACATCAAATTATTCCGTATTGTTTGATACTCTATTAATAGGATGCCGTTACAAAAGTTCCCATTTTAAACTTGTACACGTATCATACCTCATCTAATAACAGCACAGATGACTTTATTATTTCCCTCCATTTTTCTAACTCGTTTTCATGGTAACGCTGCTGAGATTCCAAAAGTTGAGCCCATTCAATCTGTGTCTGTGGAAGTTTACTGCAACACACACAGAGCCAAAAACATGAAAAAATAAATAGTAATAATAATAAATGGGGTAATGAGTATTTAATTAAATTTAAATTTATTTGTATAGCGCTTTTCATGATACACATCATTGCAAAGCAGCTTTACACCAGGGTAATGTTTACAGTAAATGTACAGTAGTAGTAGCTTGTACAGATGTGAGATAAAGATCAATTTGACATATATTTAAAAAAATAAAAACTAATATGTTTAAAACGATGCAGAGTGGGAAAAAATGGCATTTTCCATCTCTTAAAAATAACAAATAAATTCATTCAAAGGTCTAGTTACTGTACCTTTCATGAGACCTGAGACCCTGCCAGGCGGTCAAACTCTGAGCAGTGTATTCCAGCATCCAAAGCTTATAAAACAGCATCATGTTCAAAAACACCAGTAGCACCAGACTGAAGAGCAGAAGAGGACAAACTCAGATCAGCCACAACGCAAAAAAAAAAAAAATCTTAATGCAGCTCACGTTCATACAGATGAAAACATTGAATACCTTACACAAATCCTGCAGGATGCAATGAAAACAGGAGAGAGAAAATACATGAAGCCAAAGAACAACAGACTGCAATGAATTTCAGCTGATCAACAGCGGGAGTTACTTTTACGGTCACTAAGAAATGTGAAATAAAAAAAGAAACCTTTTAGTCTGGGATGATCAGACCAAACTAAACACTGAATGAAATGTGCAACGAGGCCTATTTTATATTTTTATACCATGCTATATTTTATACAAATCACATTCTTGTATTTAATATCAGTAGACTACCCTCACGTCACACCCCTTAAATGATATGCATGTGTAATGCTCAGTTTTACCCTGCAGTTAGACATTATTTGCTAAAATGAGCAATTTAGGAGAAAAGAAGTGGAGACAAGAAGTCCTGTGCGAACACTCACACAGAGCTGATTATGAGCAGAAGTTTGGAAACGCTGTAGAGAGCCAGGCCTTCAGATCCATGGTCCGGGATGTGTCTGGTCTGTGTGGATCCTGCGGCAGTACATACATTATAATCAGTAACATAAAACAACAGTAATGCTACACTCACTGAGATTTTTGGTTAATGTCGTACCTGCCACGTGTTTGATGCGATGGATGACACTCTTCTCATCCTCGGGTGTGGTGACGGGGCTGAGGGCCTCGTCCAGGTGCTGCTGCCTCATGTGCGTCAGCGGCCGTTTCCTCCGCCTCACTGTTGCAGTGCGTAACGCTTTGGATTTGGGAGACTGTTTGTGAGGTTCAGATAGCACCAGCTGTACCTTACTCAACTCCAGCTCTAAACACACACAGAGAAAAGAGAGAAAAACAGATGTCATGTTCATCTTTGTTTTTTTTTTATCCTGCTCTGTTGCTTTATTATAGTTTGCATTGTTAACATTATTATTTTTATCTTTACTCCACCCCAAAATGAACACTTTGTCATTAACCACTGACCCCCATGTCGTTTCAAACCCATTCGTCGTCTTTGGAAAACAATTTAAAGTATTTTTGATGAAAACTGGGAGGCTTGTGACTTTCCCATTGACTGCTAAGTAAATAACACTGTCAAGGTATAGTCAGAATAGTCCATCTGCCATCAGGGGTTTAATCTGAATTTTATGAAATGATGAGAATACGTTTTTACACAAAGAAAATACAAATAATGGCTTTATTCAACAATTTGTCTCCTCAGTGTCCACTGCACTATTACTTGGAAGTCAATAGTACAGTCCCAAGCCTCCTGGTTTTTATCTAAATATCTTAAATTGTGTTCCTAGGATGAAAAAAGCTTTCACGTGTTTTTGATTTGATTAAGTCATTAATGACAAAAAATCCATTTTAGGGTAGAGCATCCCTTTAACTTTTACAACAAAATTAAATGCAAAATACATAAAATATTTAATATTTAAAATTTAGATTTGATTTAATTAAGCACATTTTTGATATATAATCTCATAATATAAAATCTAATCTAAACTAATAAATCAAATATAATCTTTTTTCATTTGTATACTTTATTTCATTAGTCCCTGCTCTGCCAAAGCTTACCTAAATATCTAAAATATTCATCCAGGCCACTCCAGAAGTTTCGCTCAATGAAGCCCTTGACCAATCCCCATGGCTGCTTCCTGTAGCGGAGTTCAGCTGACACCCTTTCAGATTCATGAACATCTTAATCTCACATAAATATACATTGCTTTTGCATAGTACCGAGCATTATACAGTATAATACCATTTATTGGATTGAAATAGAATGAATAAATATAGAGCACAAGCTTTACCTTAGGCGGCACTTGTTCTTGGCGACTCTAGTAAGCATGTAGCGGTTGAGCGTGTAAAAGTAATCATGATACGGGACATCGTGAGCAATCACCTCAGCGTCTATGATGTAGCACTCGCTCACTTGACTGGCCTTGTGCAAAGTCTAAGGAAAAAAACAAAGAAACCACAGCATTGCCATAAATACAAAACTCCAACGCCGGACTGAGAGTATAGTTCCTAGTTATTTTAGCCTAGAAAATCTGAACTTTTCATTTTCCTTCTGTATGTGGCTTGTTTGTCTTCTCTGATGAGCTCACCTGTGTCTCTGTGACAGTGGCTGTCTTTGGGGCCAGTGGGTTAGAGAGGGAAATGGTGTACATGATCTCTCTGGTCTGGTTACCAGTGTCTTCTTTCCTCCACGGGTGATAAACCACATCTGAAAGAGAAAAAAGTCAAATGAATAATAGTCAGATACAGGCAGAAAGACAGCCGGATAAAGACTATTAGATAGAGTTGATCAACCTGAGAAGCGTCTCTGCTCCAGAAACTCTCTCATGAACTGGGATTCAGTGAAGAGGATGTCATACAGTTTATCCACACTGAACTTATACACTTCATTAATGTACAGTTTCCCATTGAGATCTTCCTGGAAAGCCTGCACTTCCCCTGCTAAGACCACAGAAACAGGAATATGCCATGTGTCAGAGCAGATGTGGTACAGTATATGGAAACTGTTTGATATCAGTTTTGGGAGAGCGTACACACCCTCATCGTGTGTTTCTGAGGAGTCGCTGAGTTCTGTGGGGAGGTCTTCATTGTCGTTAAAGTCAAGGGAAGGTGAGGGGGCGGGGACATGGGCGGAGCCACTGGTCTCTGCCAGCTTGTTGTCAGGTAACGACAGGGGTAAGAGGTCTTCTGGGATGCAGCCACTGAAGTCCTCCACTGGGGGCACATCAAACTACACAAACAGAGATTTTTTTCATTATTAAATATCAAAGACTTACGTTACGCTGCAGTGGTCAGATATGGCAACCATTTTTTTGAAAATAGGCTCATTTTCCAACTCCCCTAGAATTACACAGTTTAGCTTTACTGTTTTTGAATCCATTCAGCCGATCTCCGAGTCTGGCGGTAGCACTTCTAGCATAGCTTAGCATATATCATTGACTCTGATTAAACCATTAGTATCAAAAATGACCAAGATAATATAACTAGGAAATAGAGTATTATCTCATTCTGGTGTAATAATCAAGGAACTTTGGTGCCATAGCATGACTGCAGCAGGCGCAATGAAATTATGCAGCGCCTGAAAATAATATAATTGCGCATTCTGCAGCCATGCTACGACACCAAAGGTCCTTGATTATTACACCAGAATGAGAGAATAGTTCCTAGTTATATTAGCCACGGAGATTGGCTGAATGGATTCAAACTCCAGGTGAGTTGGAGCCTTTTTTTAAAAAAGTAGTTAAAGTAGTTAACTGTTACTGTCTTGCAAACTGCAGTAATGTGTTGTGTAAAGAGATCTGGTGCTTACGTTGACCGGAGCATCTGTGCTGTCTGTGGAATTCAGACTGCTGTTGGGGAAAATCTTCCTGTGGAGCTGGGGGCTGATGTCCATTTTGGCATCTGGGGTTTTAGGGCAGTTGTCATTGGCCTCGTTTTCTTCAGCAGGAATCTCCTCACAGTACCTGCACCAGGGAGAGGGGCAACAGCTGCAGGTCAAGATTACCAGCTCGGGCAGCAGAATAGACCCTCTCCCACAGATAGCAATGGGATGGACCGATGGATAGTTCAGGAGATATGAAGATGTCTACTGCAAATTAATGATGATCATCTGAATTCAGTGTTCTAGAGTTTGATTAGGTATATCTGATTGGGTACTTCTGACTTGCTTTATTTGATTTATTTTATCCAATTTATATACAGTGGTCAACATCTGAGTTGATCAAAAATCTGTCCTAATATAAAAATACATTTTGATTTCAGGTTTTAGGACAACTTTAATGAAAGGTTTTAATATATTTACAGTAGGAAATGTACTAAATATACTATTCTAATAATTTCTAAAAGAAAAATCAATCATTTTGACCCATGCATTGTATTGGCTAATACTACAAATATTTCCTTGTGTTACTTATGATACATGTATATACCAAAAATATAGTAAAACTGCAGTAAAACAGTACTATTTTGAAATATTATTACAAATTAAAATAGCTGTTTTCTTTTTAAATATTATTTTTTATAAAGAACATGTTCCTGCACTGCAAAGCTGAACAGCAATTACTCTAGTCTTCTAATTCAGTGTCACATGACATTTTAAAAATCCTTAAAATCACAAAAAAATAAACATCTGTTTTCAGCTGTGAGAGAGGGTGGAGATTTGTAAATTATGAATCATCTAAATGGTTGAACATTCATGATGGGGGAAAACTCACCCCATGGTGTTGAAGTCATCATCAGGAGGTACATAATCCTCATCATCACTGGTCAGACCGAGTTCATTCCCATAACACTGATGAACAAAGTGCCACAGCTCTTTGGGACACAATGGCTAGATAAAAACAAGACGCACAGTGTGTGAACATAGCCATCAAACTTTTGTTTTCAGCTGATTATTGGATATAATGCCATAACTTGTCCAACCTTGTCCAGTAGAGCATTTTGCCAGAGTCTGAACATCATCATGTATGTCCGATCTCTTGCCCCAAATGAGGTAAAAAAGTGCTGAAGGAGAATATGTGAATGTTTAGTGTTAGCACACTATTGGTGATATGTAGTAGCCAAAAGCCTTTTTTTTTTACCTTTTCACTGTCTGTGCACAGCTGGATGGCATTGGGGATGAGTCTAGCTGTCTTCTCTTTCGTCATGGAGCAAACATCTTTCAACCTCACAGTCAGCTACACACACAAGACGAGAAATATTGCCAGAGCTAAAAAGACAGCTAAAAAGAAAATTTTAGCTGCTTCCCCTCACACAGCTTTGCAAGAATGTCCTCTGAGATGAGAGTAATTCATCAACTCACCAGCGTTTCCCAGCGGAATATGTTGCTATAGAAACAGATCCAGTTTTCGGAGAGGTAGAGGCGACCCTGCAGGAGGATATCTCTCTGCAGGGCACAGGAGTAGTCTGTCAGGATGAGATGAGAAAGGTTAGGACACGCCAGCCAATTTCAGACATGAAACTTTTCCATTGTTTCAAATCACACACCAAAAATTATAATAGTTCGAAAAAAAAAAATAGTGGCTCTTAGTCTTTTAGAAAAGTTGTATAAACTGTAATAGCTATTTCACAATGACTCACCCACAATGAGGCGTTCTGTGTCGGGCAGCTGCTTAAAGAGCTTCCTGAAGTCTTCATTTCGCTGTTTGTATGTGGGGCTCAAAACCTAAGAGACAAGAGGAGAGAGTGAATGAACTGCATCTGAACTTTTATGTAACTTGTATGTCCAACATCTTCATATACTGACAGTCGGTTTATAGAACCACCCCTTAGAAATATGAATACATTTATTTTCAATGCTCTGCTGGCTTCATCAGCTACAACAAGGTACGGATTAATACGTCAGTCCCCCTGCAGTCCTGTCCTCACTGTAATAGCAAACCATTTGTGAGATGCTCGTGATCTAACATAACCTAAGCTACAAGGAGGGAGACGCCTCTGTTCTCTTCTGCTTTCTGATTAGTGGCTTACAGCAGGTACGTTCTCAGAATCCAAGTCCCATTCCGTCCAATCACACAGTGGCACTTCGGGCTGCTGGACTGCCTCCCAGTCATAGAGCCAATCAGTATCTGCCTCAAAACTGAGGATTTCCATCGCTCTTGTCCAGTTGTGGAGATGTTGGCATTTATTGTCTCAGCTCAGAGAGTGGTGCAGTGCTTTAGAGCATGAACAGTCCAGCTTCACCGGACCACGCTCTGAAACGTCCTGGAGTAACCTCAGCAACTTATTTGCATTACTTCTTCTGTTGTTTAAGTGAGTCTCAGCACCTAAACACCACCCAAACAATCCTCCACAGACAGCAGGAGAACTCCTCACATTGAGAGACACACATCGTTCTTGACAATGCAAATGGAGTATGTTTTCCTCAGGAAATGTGTCAAATTTTTAACAAGACACAGAGGACAGTTAGCGGTAACATGTAGCAATGTTCGTTCCTTGCAATTGAACACCTGATGCTCTCAAAATGGAAATGTTCCTCGCAGCTGCTCTCTTCTTGTTTTAGGGTTTTCTCCTGCCGATCCACCAAATTTACAAAATACACAAAGCAGTTCCAGATCCAGCCAAAACGCTGCCACTTTGCAATGTTTTGGATCCAAATCACTCATGAAGATTTTTCAATACGGTTATCTAACAGGAGCATTTGCACGTTTGGCAAGAAAAGACAGTTCTGGCAAGGATAGCAAAATTGTGAGACTGTTATCCTAGAAATTTCCAAAGGCAAATATCTATTTACATAAATCCAAAAACAGAAAATGCTTGAGGATCCCTCAAAAACAACCACCTGTTTGGAAAAAAACCTCTTCTCTTCAAACAAAAATATCCTTTTTCTTTCGCAATTCTGCATGCATAGTCAAAATTACACACATTAATATCCTTGATGCGTTCTTCAGTCGCTTTTGAAAAATTTCTTCCCAGAAGGTGTGAATTTAGTCTTCATAAATTTCACTAAATAACCATCTTGAGCTGAAGCAACCACTTACTACAGCAGGAAAGAGTTCTCACTGAGACTTTCTACAAAACAATTCTGCCAAGAGGAGTAGGAGTGGCCTGAGGGAATGTTTGTGTGTGAGAAACACAGGGGAGGAGGAGCTAAGAAAGCCAGCTGGCCAATAGAATGCCAAGGAGAGGAGTGAGGAGGGGCTGTGTCAGATGTAGAAAGCTCTTTGCTTCAGGCTGTACATTTTTCTCACTCATGATCGAAGAGCTGTAAGATTTATATGCTTCTCCTAGGACTGTCATTCCAACCCTCCCCATCCCAAGTCAACCTAGATTTTCACGTCTTTCCAGAAATGTTGCGAAAACACCATTTTTACTGCAGCAAAAGTGTCCTAAAGACCCTGAGGGGCTTAATGTCTGAACAAGACACTTCAGCTTCTAACAATGTTTTCATTTTGTTGTGAAACCCAAAAAAAGAAGCATGAAAAGCAAAGGGGTTTTGTGTTTCATGTGGTGGGAGTAAGAGATCAAAACAGTGGGAGTTGGAGAAAAATATAGGATGGGGAGATAAAGAATGGTAGAGAAAATCACAGAGGCCCCCATTGTGCACAAGTCACTTTATGGTGTTAGTGTTGAGCCACGGCCAAGGACAACGCCTCAGTCTTCCTTCTTTCCCTCATACTCGCACTCTCACGGGGTGAACGAACTCTAGTTAACTTCCTGCGCTGGAGGAAGGGGGGACATTGAGGGGATGCCAAATGGGTGAATCATCTCTGTTTCTGGCCTCTCCGCCAATACTCTCTCAAGCAAAACATCTGAGGCCACATCTGAGGCAGACTCATTGTTCCGCTCAGGAGCAAGACACTTGGTAGAACCATCTTAGCATTTGTCTTGCAGCTGTAAGAAGGTCCCTTATTTTGACAATTTTGGTAGGGTACAAGGCTAAAGGTGTAGCCCTAGTGTAAAAGGTGAGTTTGACACTATTTTAATCAAAGATGGCACAAAAACGTGACATAGCTCTTTCCAAAACATCCAGTGTATACAGTATTTGTCTGATCCTTGCTTACTTGATCTAATGTTTTATATTTTTTTAACAATGTTGTCGATTTAAGTAGCAAATGAAAATCTCTAAAGTGAATGCATACATATTTGAGACAAAGGTCTTCTTTATGATATTTAGTTTTGTTAATTAAAGGAACAGTTTTCTAAATAATGAAAGAATATCTAAATGTATGGCATTTAGGGTAAAAAAGCACACAGCGCTTATATTTTCGGCGCCCATGAGAGCTTTCACACAGCACATGAGGCGGCGCAGAAGTGCGTAGCAGGTGCAGAAAATTGACTTCCGCATTGCTTGCGTGCAGTAAAACCGGCGACATGATTGCAATATGATTTATCGTGCAGCACTAATATATACTTTAGGGGTGGCACGGTTCACAAAACCCACGGTTCGGTTTGTATCAGGGTTTTAGGGTCACGGTTTTCGGTTCTGTACGGTTCTTATTATTTTTTCTTTTAATCTTTGACACTCCATGAATGTACTTCAGCATATGATATATAGCTTAATTTTCCACAATTTAGGATACAGTATTTATATAGTTATATAATGTAATCACTCATAAACTGAATTGTATGCGTGTTGCACAATACTTGCATACAGTCGCAGTTCTATCTATTGTTTATTTCCGCTATCATCATAGGTAATAGAGCGCGGATTAGGCCGCATTTTTTTTGTCTGAGCCTGGCTCGCGTCTGACAGAGCTGTAACCAATTTTTTTTTTTCATACTAATGACACATGCACTTTTTTTGTGTGGAAAGCTCGCTTTTATTAAGCAACTGTAGGAAGGCGTTCGGAAATGTCAACAGATGTGAGCATCAGCGCACACGGGCAAAAAGTGCCGTTATAACACAGGCGCAGATTCACACTGATGTGACCGAGCCCGAGCATCCTTTCTAAATATCTGTCCGAACTGTATCCATCCTCTTATAGGTAACATGAAATGTTCCCGCACACCAGAGTTATACGACGCTGGCGCATCCTCCAACTCCGGGCAGCCTTCCTTTTCTCTCCCACTTGCCATTTTTACACGTACAGTATTGTGACCTGCAGCACTCACTCCACACCGAAAGGGAAACACACCGTGCAACGCATGCATGCACCGAACCGAGTCAAGCGATATATATATACAGTATATACATACACAGTATATATAGTTTTTTTTTTTTTGCAATTATACATTTACATTTTTTCTTTTTCTTTATTTTTTCTTAAGGAGGGCCTTTAGCCCCTTTAGCTCCTACTATGTTGGGTTGTAACTTGATGCCCAATGTCAAGGCTAGGTCAATATTGGTAAATTTGAGCAAAGTAATGATACTGAAATGTATTTCAATTGAATCAGTCATCAATTGTAGGCATCTTTCAGGAGGATAAGTCCCATGGTTTTCCATCTGCTGGATTAACGGTGAGTTTTTTCCCCTGCTACAGTTGTTCTTTGCTTGTTAACTTTAAAACGTAATGGATTGTAAAATGCGTCACACAAATAAAAATGACTTCTTTTGACCCTTCTTGCGACCACACGGCATGTGATTATTTACAGTCCTGTGGAGAAAACGCATTTTCTTCTCTGACGCCCTACTGGAATGAACATCTGAAGAGTGTTTACAGCTGACATCTTACAGCTTGCGGCCGTCTGTCCACCCAGGAAAAACAAAAATGAGCAAAGTTGAATATTTTCTGATAAGCTCACACTTGGAGAGAGTCCCGGCATCATTGTTTCCTGCTGATCTTTACAAACAGGCACCGTTATCTGCCCACAGATGCTGGTGTCCACGCATCCTGTTTTCTTCTGTTTACGGAGACATGCAGAAGCTCCATGCCCATTCAGACTGCCATTGTAACCGCATTTTTTGAGCCAAGTTTGAGCCATCATCCATCCACATGCCAAAATGTGTTTAGCTGAGTTGAGTGCAGATCATTTGCTTCAAATTGAAAATGTGGATTTTCACTATCAGTGGTACTCAGGCAATGAAATTGCATTTATGATGTTTCATGTAGCGTGTAACACAGCTTTAAGTGAATGAAAACCTACTGTGAAGGTTTAAAATCTCAAAGTACACTGTGTATAAAGTTATTGTCTCCTAAAAGAATGAGTCGACTCTGACTGACGTCAACATGAAACATTAGTATACTGCCCGCACACTTGTTGGTCTTTTCGCATTGGTCTGAATGAAAATGCAAATTCATTCTTTGCCACTAGGTGCCACTTTAAAGGCTCTTTAAACTAAATGAATAAATAAATAAATAAACATTAATCTGAGTTTTAGTAGAGAGCTTAAAATCTCACATGAACTGGAAAGTTTTTCCATCTAATTCCTCCAGAATCAAATTATCTGAGCTGCACTATGCATATATAGCCTGATCCACGACAAAAACAGAAACACAGTTTATTTGAGAGAAAGAACACTGCTGTCTTTGTTCTGTCGTTCTGCAGCGCGCTTTCATCAAGAAGGCCCAGAGGTTACGACCGACCATAACACATTGACAAAACATCAACAAAGGCACTTGTAAAACGATGAAAAATGTCATTAAGAGCTGGCTGACCCAAAGAAAAAAAACTATTCTTTCCCACAGGAAAACAAATGCTGGGAAATGTCAGGTCAAACATCCAGCCTTACAAAAGAAAGAGGTAATCATTTCCAACTTGAAATGTCTGTGAAAGTGCTTTAACTCAAAAAAGCTCTCGGATTCACATGATTTTCATCATCCTACAGCATTCATTTCCTAAAGAATGACCCCAATATCATACAAAAACTCAACATTC
Source organism: Enteromius fasciolatus (assembly GCA_032361145.1). Classification (NCBI taxonomy): domain Eukaryota; kingdom Metazoa; phylum Chordata; class Actinopteri; order Cypriniformes; family Cyprinidae; genus Enteromius; species Enteromius fasciolatus. Next base: position 13,137,409 of record JAUMHR010000059.1, on the reverse strand, counting down.
AGTAAGAAAAATCACTGATAGGACCAAAACATAAAAAGAATAAAACACAGACTTACGTTGTACCAACTTTGACTCTTCTGTGAGTTCAAAAGATCCGATGGTGGAAGAAACGAGAGGGGAAGAGAGAAACATTAGAGTGAGTTCTTAAGGGAATATGCAAGCAGACTCTATATATTATACACACACACACCACAGGGTTTAATTACAAGTATGCAGGTATACCTGTGTTATCACAAATGTTTGATCAGCACAGGTATACATGCAATTCATTTGAGTATACCATAAAAGGGATTATGGAAAAGCTCTGTTTGTGTATGGGATTTTATCGGTGCTTGTATCACATGTCTCATACACAAAGCTACCACAAGGGGGCAGTATTTACATTAAATCAAAGCTTTTCATTTAAATGTTGCAACACGTATTAAAGATTTTATAGAGGACTGTTCTACAAAACCACAACTACTTTAAACAAGTCATAGCAGTGATTATGATACAGTTTTAGGATACATATACACAAACATAAGGACCTAAGAGAAATCAAAACTTTCTTTCTCTGACTCCAAACAACAGCAGAATGGAGACTGTGACTCTAAAGCTCTCTACTGCGGACATTTCTCACAGGACGGGGCAGGACTCAAGGGCACAAATATTGATTTCTTACTTTAATCAGGTTTAATCTGTCATACTGGAGAGAAAGTTCATCAAGAGTAAGAGGTCAGGTGTGAGATGTTTTACTAAGATATATATAAGGGTGATTATTTTTTTTTCTGCTTTTTTCCCTCTATGGTTATACTTTTTTATAATTTAAATTTATTAATTATTATTCCTTACTAATTGTTATGAATTACAAGATGTTACAGTACATAACAATATAATAACCTATTTAAAAAGTGTCTTAAATAGCTGAACATCATGATTGTTTTCTTGTTCGAATTAGCCAGTGTATTTTTTCCATTATTTATCAATGTGCAATCAAAATATTTTATAGTATTTTCTTTTGGCAACATTTCATTCATTTTAATTATAAAATCCCTAAATAGTTACTAACTTAATTTTACAACATTAAAATGTTTTTTTCTTACAAAAATGTGTGTCCATAAATCTTGCGTCAACTCTGTTACATGACCATATTTTGCCTTTAATTTGGTGGAATTATCTCTTAGAATTGTGTACGTTACAGGAAATGATGTCACTTTCGCTCACTGATAAGATCTGTAGCACTGAAAAGTGTGCTCTCTGAGAAAATATTTTAATCTAAAAGCGTCTTACACAGTTATTTTGTCGAATGTCAACTCTGTTACCACAATATCAAAAGCAAAACAGCATTTATTACTGACCTCACATTGGGTTATTTAAAGATTTTTTTAAATCATGTCTTCATTTGTGTCATGTATTCTTAGAATGGAGTTTTTGGGAAAAAAATAAAACTGTCAGCTCTGTTACACTATTGTCAGCATAGTTACTCTACCTTGGTAACAGAGTTTTGGACACCAAATGTACCTGCAGTTATAGAATCACCCATATATATATATATATATATATATATATATATATATATATATAATATAAATATGCATGTTTTTCTGCCTCTGCAACATGCATCTCTATGGGACTGGTAACTGAAAACTGCTTTAGTGTGATGCTGCATCATTACAGATTGTTGTCAATATTACATTTTTCCACAATTTATCAGACAGTTCATAACATTCAACTAGCTAGTTTCGCACATGGTTTGCTTAGCACAGACAGGTGAAGCAGAGCATAATTGGGTGGTTCACAGGCAGGGTGGAGATACGGTAGAGCAGAAAAGAGTGATGCTTACTTTAGACAGTCTCTTGTGTGACTAGCACGCATGAGAGGAAGAACACATATCAGAAAACAAACAAAAACAAAACTGTATGAATAAGTGCAGATGAAAAAAAAAAAACACTGTTGGGTTGCCAAGCTTCTCCCCATAGCGAAAGATGTTCTGTGATTATATCCTGTACATGAGGTGCTGATGAATATGAAATGATTATGCAATGATTACTGACTTCACACCAGAATGAAATGTGCCTCTTTTTTATAGACATAAAGTATTTCTCAAATGATTTTAATTTGTGAAACATACTTGTTTATATAAAATACAATGTTCTTCTAGAATGAAAAATATGCAATGAGTTTCAAAATCTCCTACATTTATTGTCTACATCTTTATCTTAATATAATGGATATCTGATGCGCCGATATTTTTAAACTCATTTTGGCCGACATCTGATGCTTTACATTTAAACACTGTACATGATACATTTTCTTTTGTTTAGAAATAACACTAAAACTACTGTGCAGAGATTATGAATAAATTATTGAAGTTTTGCTCATTTATTTGTTAGAACTAAAGAAAAAGTTATTTTTATAGTAAGAGTACCTCAAATGCTTTGAAAATAGCTAAAGTAAAATCATTAAGCAGCCCTGTGCTAATTGTAGATTTAACATTTGTAGATAGTCTTTTAGATTTAATCTTATATTTAGACGTTTTTATATTTAAATTGTGATAAATTAATAAAACCACATCAATTAATAAATATGTAATTAGTATAAATATGTATAAAAAATGTCATTTTTATTCATGTAAGCTATTAATAACTCAAATCTTATGATATCTAGGAACTTTATTTTATGAAAACTAA
>JAUMHR010000059.1:13085779-13097173 GCA_032361145.1 Enteromius fasciolatus | reverse complement strand
CCTGAGACAGCGTTTGCCTCTGGGGCCTGTGGCACATTCATGAACTGAAAAAAGGAAAATGACACATAATAGCGTGAATAACTTAGAAATGATACCATCAGTGAACCTAAAAAAAAAGGATCAGCTATAAGTCTAAGAGATATTATTAAAAACATTATATTGTTTTATATATTTTTAAAAACCAGTAATGTGGATTCAGGGGAAGCATCAGTCTCTGCATCGAAGGCTGTTCACAATGACAGTGGTTAAATCAATAGAGGTCGTACTGTCACCGTTTACACTCGCCTGGGCTTCACTGCAATTGATAGTTTGCACCACATTGTTGTGAGTTGTGCTGTCACTGAAAAATACCACTTTTTCTCTGTAAGATTCTGTTAAATAGCACAATTAGTACAATTATGCAGCCTATTCATAATTGCTCTCTAAAGATGACGCATTATGAAGACATAAACACCTTTTGTGCTATGCAGGAGGACAAAAGCATCTTGCTACCACAGACACCAAAGGCCATTATAACTGAAATTTGGGTTTTCCAGCTGCGTTCAAATAACACTGCATGAATGTGTGGGAAATTACGCAACATCATGAGTAACAAAACCCTTTGGAGAGAAGAAAGGCTCTGCCTGAAAAATACACTCATCTTTTTATTTATTATATTTATGTGGCATACACCCACTCTGCATTGTTTATGCAACTCATTTTTTTTTTTTTACAATGACCTAATTCAGTTTTGTTCTTTCTGAGTCACGGCCTGATTCACCATCATGAAAATGAAGATAAAAATGCATGCAGTAAGTAACACATTATTTCTTGTCTCTGGCCCTTTTTAATTATCTTTACACTTAGATAGTTATATTTATCAAGTAACTGTAAGTGTTATTACAGAATAAATTGAATTCTTGTCTCGTAACATACCTTTAAAGGTCTTGATGTGGCAATTAAGAGAAGTATTAAGTAACTATATAAAAGTGCTGCCCTCTGGTGTCCTATAATGAAATTTACTGTGTGTATATTTATATATATATACATACACAGACACAGAGAGAGAGAGAGAGAGAGAGAGAGAGAGAGAGAGAGAGAGAGAGAAAGAGAAAAGAATTTCCTCCTTTTGCACAAAGTTTCATAATGAAAAAAAAAAACTGTGGGGTCCAAAAACAGGGTCCTAAAACAAAATTAAAAGACACTGAATCTACACTTAACTCTCTCTCTCTGTATACTTTATTCTTTATACATCCTGACATCGTTTTTTCAGAACATCAAAACTGTACTGAATATGTGACCCTGGATCACAAAATCAGACATAAGTAATATGGGTATATTTGTAGCATTAGCCAACAATTTATGAACTATAAAATTATCAAATTTGTAATGTCATTAGGGTAAAATCGTTAGGGTATAAAGTAAAGATCATGTTTCAAGAAGATATTTTGTATATATTCTACTGCAAATATATGAAAACACAATTTTTGATTAGCAATATTCATTACTAAGAACTTCATTTGAACAACTTCAAAGGTGTTTTTCTCAAAATCTTGATTTTTTTTGCATCAGGTTGCAGATATATGTGTCAGCCATATACTTTCCTATCCTAACAAACCATACATAAATGGAAAGCTTATTCATTTATGTATAAATAAATAAATATATACAGTATATACACTTACATATATAATTCAAAACCAAACCAAAAATCCTACATTCCCGAATAAGGTATCTGTATTTTTTTAATCACTAATCAAGTAATCATAATAACCAAGCTCTCTTAGTCGATCAGTGAAGCAGTCATGACTAATGTGAGACTGCTGTCCAAGGTGCTGATCTGTCTGTTATTATCTGTGTTATTTGAAATGCTGAAGGTCCCTGGGAGAGGTGGGCTTCTCAAGGCTCTCTGCGAAATCTGACTCACAAAAACTCATCAAGGACACATTTTTGTGAGTCTGAGCAGCTGTTAAAAACAAAACAGTGACTTCATTTCATATTCATCATATTTCCTGCAAAAAGGAACCCACTAAACTATGACAAACACAAAGAGGAAGAGTTCTAGAAAAAGCAGCACAATTCTTTTCCTACTCTTGCCTGATGTTTCTACTAATAGAGATTGCAGAGACTCATTATCTCTTTACTGCCTAATGCACAAACAGCAAAATATGATATCGCTCCAAACCACAGCCAGAATATGTCGTCACCCATGTCTAATTCGGGCAGGACTGTGTTGGGTGTCTCATAGAGGTAATGGACTAACAATCAATAATGTGCATAAAACTGTAATGGGCCGCATTGCGCAATGGGTAAAGCGAGCTAGAATGGGCCTGGGGAAATAGTGATCCTAACGATTTGATTTCAATGTATGGCATCCTTTTACAGTTTGGTCTTGTTTTAAAATACTCTGTAAATAGATTTGGTTAGCAGGCTCTTTTCGCCAATTTCACAATGTTTTAGTCATTTTATTTTTCCCAAAAAGTCTATAGATTAATGTTATCACATTAGACTAAGAAGTGCATCATTTGATCTTGATCTTTTTGATACTTTTTGTACTTTTGGGGGGGATTTCTTCACATCTTGTTACACTTGTGGTATTCCCAACCTACCAAAAAATGCTTAGGAATTTCTTGTTATGCTATATTATTACCAAACCTTTTTTATCAACTTGTTTTCTTTTCATGTCTTTAAAAATATTACAGTGAGTAGGCTCATGTCAGAGAGGCCTATTTTTTCCAAAAAGAAATACAAAAACAAATGCTCCGAGAAAAAAAAAAAAAGAGTTGATAAAAAGACTGAATTCAAGATTGACAAAAACACAACACACACACAAAAGGATATTTATGTCACATTTGGTGAGAAACACCAAACTATATTAATGATTTTCAGCACAACACAAAAGCCATAGAAAAAGCTGCAAACGTTTTTTGTTCTCAGCAGGAAACATCCCTTCCATATTTAATACACCACACAACGTGAGCCATCTTTGAGTTCATATATCAACATGCTCACCCATCAAGACCAAGATGGATGGATCAAGTGCCTGAAATATCTGCACAAGTCAAGATTCATCCTTTAGAAAGCCTTGTCACGATTCATCAGCCTTGAGATTCTCTGGAGAGAAGCCAAAGAAACGTCGTCTACAGGAGCCGATATAACGTCACGCTTTAACCAAAGCATGCCGTCCTTGAGTTCACTCTAAATGAGAAGGTTACAAGAACAAATGAGCGGGGCAAAACTACAGGCTATATCCCAGTAAATGAATCATTTAATTTAGCAATGTCTGACTGATGATGACTTCAATTATTTGGAATGCTGTGCTGTTATGTTCAGTATATAAAGTGGGTAATCAAGCTGATAAAAGAGCTGATGTCTTCTGCTCCTGCTGCTTCTTTCACTGCAGTATTTCAGAGCCAACAGAGTGTATAAGATTTGTAGGCCACAATATATAGTACAAGGACAAAAACGTGCTCCTACACAGACTTCCACTCTACATGGTCTGATAATAAATCCAATATGCATATGAAATACACAATGAATAAAATAATTGTATTTAAATTAAATCTTGATATAGCAAAAACTATTTTCACATGGTGTCAAACAATCAAAAGAAAAATCATTACAATATAAGCTCATTATTATTTAAATATCTAATCATTTTATTGTCATTTGCATATAAAAAACATAAATGTTCGCATATTAAATGCAAAGTGTCTACTTCAATGTGAAAATATAGGTGAAATAATGTTCTATCATCAGATACATAACATATTCTGATCTGCAATTTAAAAAAATATATAAAAGCGCAAGCTGTCATGCTACATGTAATTATATTTTGAATTATTAAAAACTGCCTGATGAATGGGCAAACATGGTGGTTTGAAGAATAGTGGCAAAAACCGAAAGGGATTACAATTAATGAAGTTTTTTTCTTTTATAAATAACTGTTAAAAATGTATGATTGTCATTTTATTCGCTAGGATACATTCTAATGTTTGGAGCGGAGGCAGAAGGCCACCACAGCGAACCCCTGATCTCACAGTGAAGGTCAGATGTACTGATTTCAGACAAATCCGCCTCTGAACACTTTGCAGCTCTCATTCCCTCTGCAGTGTCCTCTAAATACACCGGCTCAATGGTTAATCAATCCCTTAACGCTGCCTGTCTCTGTGCATGGAATCGAGACCAGCACATAGTTATGTTCCCTTTGGCTGTAAACCTTCAAACGCGTCCCATGGACAGCCACTGAGAGGTCATCGCCGATCCCAAACAAGCCTGAAAATATATGAGCTGAGCACAATGTTTATTTACAGATCTACTAAAGGCATTTAATTAAATATTCCGCTAACTAGGTTTTAGAAGTCCTCTTGAGCATTTGCTGTAATTGCTCGAAATCTAATTCCAGCAGATTGCTTCTGCTCTTCTGCAAGCACAGGATGTTTGGACACCCAGCAGATTTAATAAAGCTGCAGACATTGAAATGACTTCAAAGATGACAAGGGGGGGCTTTATTCTTTATTCCTATTTTTTTTTTTGAGGCTTTAGAAATGTAATGCAATGCTTGAAAAGGAAAGAAAAGCAGAATGGGTGAAATGGATGGCTTGTTTAAAGGGTTTAGGCAAAACTTTGGTAGATAAATGTCCAGCATGACTGACACTTGCCAGAATGACTGACGTTTGTCTGAACTAGCTGTGTCAACTTCACCACAGCTGTTCCAGTACCATCAGCCTTAATGCGAAAGAACTCATTAGATAGTGGATTATCTGGAACACTGCACTGAAATAGAGACAGTGTGTCTTACCTCTGATGTTTCCTCGAGCTGAACGGGGAGAAGGAGGCTTTGCTCCGCCGGGTGGAGATGCTCCTGGACGGGCTGCTGTCCTCCGTCGCTTCCTCTACTTTTAGCTGCGGTATGATCTGACCACCGACTGTACAAGCCATTTTCCTCGACTGCTCTTGTGAAGCGCATCTAACCTCCCGTGAGATGGAAAGTTCGCCACAGGACGAAACGAGGACGGGAGGTGCTGTTTGCGGATCTGGACATGGGCTGGACTGCAGGGGCTGGGAAACTGGCGAACTGATTCGAATGATTTGTGATGTCGAGAAGTGACACTTTGGGTGATCCTGCAAAATCCTAACGAATTATATAGAGCAGCGCGTCTTGATGAAAGAGTTAAGTGTGGTATGAGCACGATATTCCTGAATGTATTACTTTATCCCATGCACTCATTGTTTTTGTCCCATAAGTCACAGCGTTCAAAGCGTTTTCTGATTCGTGAGCAAATCGTCCATGTGATTCGGATTCTTTTAGTGAATCAGTTCAACCGGTTCACATAACAAGTTTAGCGGTTCTTGAGTCAGATTCACTGAATCGAAAATCCTATGTTTTTCTACAGAAAATTATTATTATTATCATTAATATAAAAATAAATGTTTTGAGCCCAAGTTAACTTGTGTTCTTTTTCAGTAAAGAAATTTTTACAATTAATTTTTATGAAATGTATAATGAATCGTGGATTGCAACAGCACTATGTACACATGCAATTACAGTATAATAATCAATTAAATTAAACATAACATTAAAAATTATTTATTTAATTAATGTATTCCACTCGATCACGTAAATCACGATTGACTCTTCTGAACCGGTTCTTTGTTTGAATCTTTTGAACTGTTCAACTTCAAAATGAGTCCGTTTTTGGGAGCAGGACATTTTGTGGTCAAAAATACTTGTAGTTCAGGATGAGTCGTCAATATTTTGAGCAAATTCCTATAAGATAGTGACTGAAATGTTTTTGTCTTCTAAAGGTTAATTTGTTCGTAGACTACACTAGTATAGAGCCACAGAACTCTTTAAGTCAATCTTCATGAACCGAATACAAACTCTGCTAACAATCCAACACAAATAAAAATGTTAAACCCTGCTTATTTAGTGACCAGTTACCAGTAATAAAACGCATAGGTGCATTATAATTACCATTAAAACCAATACAAGTCCCATTATAGTCATTACAAATTTTGTGATGGTTTCTTCTTGTTGTTTTAGCAGGGAAAACACAGAGATGTTTACCCTGCCACATGCATGCTACATGTTTATTATTCCCCCTATTTTATGCCAACTGTTTATATATATATAGGCTATATATATATATATATATATATATATATAGCTAAGCTTCAAGTGCAGGTACATTCTCGCCGTGGCCGGTAGATGGCACAATTGCACTAAAATATAATATACTATTAACTATCAAGCATCCTAAAACTCTTTGCATGATCATCTTATTGTTACGCGTGAGGAGGAAGATGGAAAACGAGTTTTCAATATCTCATGACAACGGCTGTGATCGATTGAAAAATAATGCAATATATTTGTGTGAAGGAGATTTGTGTCACTGAGACTGCATACTGATGAAAAACGCCTGAATCACAATGAGACCGAGAGAACAATTAAACCACAATGGAGGGATTAAGGAATGAATAATTAACTTCCTTTCTTCTTCTTCTTCTTTAGTCCATAATATACTCCAGAAACTTGATCCAAGCAACTCGACTGTCAACTTCAAGCAGGGACACTTCAGATAGGCCACAGGGAAAAAAAAAAAATATATATATATATATATATATATATAGCCTATATATATATATATATATATATAGAGAGAGAGAGACAGTTATAGACTACCTTACACAACGTTTCCATCATTATGAGAGATTAATAGTCCAAACAGTTCAATAACCAAGTACAATAATATTAGGTCTCCGTCACATTTCATTGCTGAATAATTCAGTGAACGAATCGTTCGAGTCAAAGTTTCATTACCGTTTGAATGAATCTTTTGAAAGAACGACTCAATGACTCACTCGTTAAAAGTTTTAATTATACCATAATAATAATAATAATGTCTTGTTTATTTAACACAGTAGTGTTTGTCAGTATAAATCATTTAATTTGATATAGATAATAGCAACTAAGTTATTACAGGCTAATTAAATTTATAGATCAAATGTAAGATTTTAAAATGAAAGATAGACACACAACTGATAGAAAACTGATAAGAATTTTGCTTCAGAATACATTATATTTGCAACACACACACATAAATATATATATAATTTTATGATTAATTATTTTTTTCCACTTAATTTTATTATTATTATTATTTATTACTATTTTTATTTATTTGTTTATTTTTTTCTCCCCCAGACGTTTAAACTTGCTTTAAGTTTGGATTTTCATCCCTCTACAAAGTCAAAAGGCAGCTATACTATTTTTGAGAATAGAAACCCCTAAAACATCTGTGCAATGAGCAAAAAATGACACCATTTTCATTGGCTTGCCACTGAATGCTTTATTACAAACCAAAAGAAAATCATCAAGATACTGTACAAATATACATTTGTAATGCAGAAAAGATGTATGTACAATTTCTCTTGTCATTTGTTATCAAATAAAAGCCAGTAATGTAAAAAAAAAAAAGAGCAACAGAGGGAAATGGCTCATGGTTTCCTTACTCATGCAGTCAAAACACCAGACTGACCAGACAAAACTACTGTATAGAGAAGCACAGCTGTAAAGGTGAAAAGAATGAGTTCATTCAATGTTTATTCGGTATAATGATAGGCGACGTATAAATACAAAAAGTATTTACATTAGTAACATTTTAACCAAATATAATGCGATTCTTATTATATAATGTACTGATATTAGCACTGAGTCAAAATATTCGTCTTTCTCTAGCTATCGGTGTCATGCAGGTCCATTGTTTAGATGCACATTCTCTCAAGCAATTGTATGCAGGGTGTTTAACATTAGAGCTCAGCATTCAAACTGTTCAGCTGTGACTGACCGAACACAAACTCAACTGAACCATGCGTCTCAGCACATATCAACAGCAGACTCAGCCGTACAGCAGGAACAGCGGGTTGCGAGGAAGTACTCTGACTAATATTACTTCATTTTCTCAATTTCCCTGCGCATGGAAAGATACTTCAAAGCCGGGGAATCGACCGGGCTGTGGGTTGAAGCTAAATCAATGGAACCGGGGGCACATTCTGTGTTCTTTTGCATTGGCTTCGAGAGTTGTGAAGAATTGGATTTAGATAAATAAGGTCAGACTTTGGTTCCTTTAGCACTTCCAATATTGACATCTAAGTCTTGCTCCACGCAGAGATGCTTACTCCCTGGTTATCCGGCAAGAAGACGTTGTTCTGTCCTTAAGGGTGATCTGTCACTTTGAATATTTTCTGACTTGTTCGTCCAGCTAATTCATTTCTGAAGACGTAAATTACATGAATGTTTCGAGAGGACAAATTCATGTTATGGTCCCATGCTGTTCACTAATGTGGACTCAAAAAGCACATTTTTCCAGCTAGGTCTGGGTATGAATGCCTCTCTTAAGCATTTGAATTCATCAAACATTGAATCTAAGAGGGAAAACAACTGAAGAGTAGAGAAAATATATTTGCAATGGCATTAGAGTAACCCAAATGTAACTAGAATACAAAAAAGATTATTTATATAAAAATCCGCACTCAAGAATTTAAAGCTTCTAACCTACTGCAGTTACAATAATGTGTTTTTGCTAAAACAGCAAAAAATTAAATCTTGAAACGATGAAATGAGGAAAACAACAAAATAGTCACCTACGTATACAATATCAAACACATTCAAAGCTCATTCACAGGCCCAGACAAAATTTGCTTTCTTTTTTTGACATTTTCTTTTTGAATAAAATAATATGCGATGTATTAAAGTGAGCAAAAGTACTACATTCTTATTGGCAGCTAAAAGCATTAGCAAATTAAGCATAATATTTAATAAACATACACACAAAAATTAAGAGTTATATAGAGTGGCCTCAGCAAACTTCCAAAATGGCCACAGGTATTATTATTTTTAATTAAATTGAAATGATGAAAAAAATAATTAAATCAGCAATTAAAATACTAAAAACACACTTATGAAAAAAATCATGACTGTAAACTGCTTGTCTCCCTCTAAATAACTATTGTTTTAATTTAAGAACGTATTAGAATTTTGTTTTTTTCTGGAACCGGAACAAATTGTGGTTAAATAATTCCAATTTAATTTATCAACATTCCCAGTTGCAAATAAAAGGTTTTAAAACAAAAAGCGGCGTCATAATTGCAGCAGAAACCCAGTTAATGCATCAATTTCTAAGAACAATTTTTGCAGATGTTCCAAGTTGTCAAAACATTATTTCCGAATGTTCTCTGAACAACATTCTCTGAATGTGTTTAAATATTTTTGGAATGTTAAGGGAATTTCATAAACAACATGAGAACATTACTCTTGAAGGTACTGAAACAAGAACTATTCATATAATATAATAAAAAAAAAATAAAAAAATATTTTGAGAACATTAGCAGATAACTGTGAAAGAATGTTCTACAGTCACAAAGTTCCTGTCTTAGAAAATGGAAATACCAAATTAACATAGAGGCGATTTAGTCAATTGTGTTGAAAAACCAACCAATTCGAATTCTTATGAAAACTGGATTTTTCCACGCATGCATAATTGTGTGTGGGCCTGCTTGTTCGGTTTCATCATAATCATTTAGACACTTTAGATCCATATAAACCCGCACAGAATAAGCCTGATCCAACCTCAACACTATTGCATCCAATGGGAATGCGCCAACCAGACATCTGCTTTCAATCGCAAGAACCAAATCGGAGCCAAACCGTTTCCCCACTGAGACGATCAACCTCATTACTGAAGATACTGTTTGAATTATCCTGAATGATTTAAAGGGAATGTGCACACATGTTACGAATGACCTGAAATATATGGATTTCCTATAAATACCTCTTAAATATGGAATACGTCTATTCATATGGAATATTTATAGCTCTACTGAAGACTAAAGAAATGTACTGTCACTGTTTATGTGGTAGTGTGTTGATTTCTCCTCATTCTGGGCCAATCGCAGCGTCTGTGCCCAGCAGGAGACCTGCCATTGGCTGTTGAGGTGTGATGCCCACTGGGCCGCCTGGTGAATGCCGATTGGCAAAGGAAATGAGTGGCAGATGTGAATCCTCGTAGGGGCGGACGAGCAGGTGCCGGAAAGAGTTCGCTTTTGTGAGTTTCTCCTCCAGTTCCGTAGCTGCCAGTTCAAACCCAGCGAGGACAGGAAGTGCGCGGTCAGGTAGACAGGCTGTCTGTCTGGGTAAAGGCAGAGTTGTATCTCTGTTCATATCTGCCTCTTTTGTTTGCTCAAACCATCATCATAACACAAGGCACAGCCCTCCGCAAACCAAACCCCCCACCATCCTTTCTTCCACTGTCTTTACCCTTTACACTCCACAAGGGGTCTTCTTCCACTTCAGTGCGCACATAAAAACAACAAAAGCATTTATTAGCTGTTCAATCAAAAGGCCTGACCACCTGGGTTTTCCGCAGGGAATGGGAAATCCTTTGGGAATGTTCCTGATACCAAATGTGGGACTTGATGCTCGGTGCGGTGTGTGTGTTTATCTGTTTGTGTTTATGTTGTTTATTATTCCTACACAGTCTGGAATGCCTTGGTTTGGGCTGGAATCATCACCGGTGTGGCGCCCATCCTCGCCAGGTTCCCCGGGCTGAGCTTTGCCGGGCTGGCTTTGGGGCTACTGCCGGGCTCTGGTGGTTTGGGAACCACATGGTTGTACGGCGGTGGGACCTGAGGGAAGTTTTCAGGCTGCCCGCTTTCTTTGAGGGCAGCCACCACAGGCAGTCGAGGCCTGGGCCCACGGGGGGCGCTGTTGTGCACCATAGACTGAGTGGAGGAGGCCCCAGAGCGAGAGCTACCAGATCGAGAGGAGGAGAGAGAGTTCGGCTTCACCAGTTTTGCTTTGGGTGCCTCTGCATCTTCCCTAAAACATAAAGAGAGAGAGAGAGTGAGATTCTTTATTTGGCTCGGCCAGTGCATTGCAGGCATGCAGTCTTTAGCGTCTATACTCAAGGGGCCTTCAAATGTCTGTGCCAAATTGAAAGTGTTATTATTCAGACAGCTAGCTATAAACAATTTTGTTCATCCTTCAGGACAGTAGCTGACTCGTAAATAAATAATTCCTGTTATTACAAGAATGCTGTGAATGCAATGTGCATTTGTGTTAGAGTACAAATTACTGTGTGACTGATCAACGTAAAGACAGGAAATAAAGTTTCATAAAAAGCCAAAAATATATGTACTGTATAGTGTACAGGTTTTTCTTTTATGGCCCAAAATGTACAATATGCTAAATAATTCAATAGCTTGCAGGGATTGTCCACCCAAAAATAAAAGTTCCATCACCAATTACTTCCTTTCATGTCTTAAAAGAAAGTATTTTAACTAGGGCTGGGACTCGATTAAAAAAATTAATCTAATTAATTACAGGCTTTGTAATTAATTAATCGAAATTAATCG
>JAUMHR010000059.1:13065226-13083271 GCA_032361145.1 Enteromius fasciolatus | reverse complement strand
TGGATCGACGCATCCTTACTTTCAAGTACATTCAGAACATTAGAAACGCTAGTTCGTGTTCCAGTATAATCCGTCCACCGAAACTCATCCAGTGAGAAACGGTCCGCGGTGCGATTAAAATGCGTTAAAAAATTGAACGCGTTATTTTTTGTGTAATTAATTAATCTAAATTAACGCGTTAAAGTCCCGGCCCTAATTTTAACGAATGTTGAAAGTCAAAGGGTACCAAAACTGTTACCATTCTTCAAAATATGTTCTCTGTGTTACATAAAAGCGAGGAAAAAAATTAAGTAGTTAAGTTTAATAAATTATACAATTTTTTTTTTTTAATTTAGTAATACTTTGTTAAATATACAGTCAAACAAAAATGTATTCAGACATCTTTAACATTTCTCACATTTTAACAGTTTACTATTACTATTACTACTAGCTATTAAATTCAAGTACACAATTAGATGATACCAATTTAAGTCAACCAATTACCAAGCAATGCGTATGTGGTGTATGAGAATGTGTTGTAAAAAGATCGCATTAGCAATTAAAGAAAAACTCTAAAGCAAAACTTGGCCAGGTCAAAGTGTCTGAATAATTTTTGGTCCCAAATATTAACAATTTTACTGATAGTCCACTGCATAAAGAATTTTTGTGTGTAATATGTCACTGTTTTATTTTTCTATCCTCACTTACATAAATGAAGGTTCCTAGTAAAAACACTGTGACTGTACAGTGAATATAAATATAAACTAGTGGATGAAATACAATTTCAAATATTTAATAAAAAATATATAAAAATGTACAAGAATGTGTAAGTAAAGTGTATAACGTAATTATACTGTATATAATGCATGAAAAAAAGATATATATATTTTGGTCAAGATTTAGAAATGTATTTAAAAATATAATAAAAATATAATAAAAAACTTGCTAAACAACCTGCTGGGCCCTTGTTATGCATCTCTTTAACCTCAGCTAAAGCACTGTATATGTGTGTTTCTCGTGTATCTCGCTGTTGTCTGCATTTTTAATGCTCACTCATCCTTCAAACGTACATAATTCATCCTGACACCCGCAAATTAGCCTAGACATGAATGCAAGTCAACAAAGAGAAATAGATCTGCCGCTTTAACAAGCGTTATAAATGGTCTCAGGCTGTAATTTGCATGTATGTTCTATATGCTATTTTAAAAAGTGTGTTTTGTCCTTTTTTTTTCTTTACTACCTTATTTCATTGGGTGCTTCCTCCTCCTCATATTTCTTCTTCTCTTTCTTGCGGAAAACAAGCCAGACGATAAGGATAATGAGGAGAACTCCGAAGGACACGCCCACCACAGCGCCAGCCACCACACCCATCCCCCGGACATCTGCAAAAGAGCCGAAATATCAGAACTCTTCCTGTTTTATAAGAAATTAAAATGTTTGTTTGATATATATACATATATGTGATCCTGGAATGCAAAACCAGTCTTAGATCGCTGGGGTATATTTGTAGGAGTAGCCAAAAATACATTGTATTGGACAAAAATATAGATTTTTCTTTTATTCCAAAAATATCAAAAAAGATCATGCTCCATTAAGACATTTTTTAAATATACTATGTAAACATATTAAAACTTAATTTTTGATTAGTAATATGCATTTCTAAGAACTTCATTTGGGCAACTTCAAAGGCGTTTTCTCAATATTTTGACTTTTTTGCACCCTCAGATTCCAGATTTTCAAATGTTTGTATCTCGGCCAAATATTGTCCTATCCTAATAACCATACATCAATGGACAGCTTATTTATTCAGATTTCCGATGATGCATAAATACACATACAGTATATTTATATATGCCATATCTATATATAGATTTATACAACACAGATAGCAGCTTCACAGTAATAAACAGGAAAATAGTAGTATTAATGCTGGAAAATTCTTAATTTATGAAACAAATGAGGAATTTTGCAATAGAACAGAAATTCACCTGTAAAGCAGCTGTACAGGCAATAACAGATAGTTGAGCTGGTCTGGAATTGGTCCAGAACTAAATGTGTTCTGGAAAATTAATTAATTATAAGGCAACATAAATTGATTAAAGCCTCTAAATGGAATGACACAAGCAATTCTAAGGTACAAGATTCAACAGATACTGTACGTAAGGTGACTTTACCCAGTAAGCAACTACTTATAACTACTCAAATTTTCTTCTGAAAAATTCTATTCTATTCTATTCTATTCACACACCACACATATACAGAGAAAGAGGTAAACCAGAAGTGTGCAAAACTGTTTATCAAAATCACACTGTATTTATGGAAAACACTCTCCATTCTAAAAAACATAAAAGAAAGTTGCCATGCTCAGAATAGCCTAACAAACAGCCTGTAACAAGCAAGCAGCCCCCTCTGCATTGCAGATACCTGAAGGAGTGTATCTCACCATGAGAATACTCCAGCAAACAGCACAGCATTAATCAACCTACCGCACTCACTGCGTTCCTTCCTTTAATAATACGACATTTTTTGCATGAATAAATTTCTCTTTCCGCCACATAATTAATTATTTCTTCTAATTCCATCATCTGATATTTAATTATGCAGCAGAGCTGTTTGAGAAAGGTTTGGAGGAAAGAATTAAATCAATGAACACTGTGATAAAGAAAAGGATGAATTCTTTATTTGGATGTTAAATAGTAGTGAAAGATCACACTGCAGAGAAGAAACGGCTCAGGATCTCTCTGCTGTCTACACAGTACATTGACTTTAATTCAATTTAGTGTCAGAAGCGAGAAGAAAACAAAAACTAGGAGTACGAATTTCTGATTTGCATAAAGCTTTTCATCTGAGTCTGTATCAAAGTGCTCAAACAAACAGAAAAACACAACGGCTGAGTTCAAATTAAGTACAAAATAATATTTCGTGTTACGCAGCATTGCATGTATGCAAATTTTCTGTATGCATGGGATACTGAGATTACAGAAAATCTGTAGCATTTCCTTCATCAAACTGCAAAAAGTGAACATTTTTTGACAAATTAGCTAGAAAAAATTCAATTTGCATATTTATTTCTGAGGTAATGGAAAACTGGATGGCACACGCTATATTAAAAATGCAGCGCAGTGAGGTAATGTGTCGAACAATGTAGCATACTACGGTTCGAAGCATTTATCACTTCATACTGAGCACTATTTTTAGAAAATATGTAGCAGGTGCTCACAGTATGCTACGCTAGCATGCCATTCTGAAAGCATCCATTCACACAAGTACTTACAGTGAACCTTGACCTCTAAAGTGCAGTTTTCCTCTCCGACATCATTGCTGGCGGTGCATTTGTAAACGCCCGAGCTCTCCCTCGTCAGATTTTTCAGTGTCACAATCTCTGGGTTCTTCAGATCTTTAGATAAAAAACACAGAATTATTGCTTTCAAATAAAAATAAATCAATATTAATAAAATCTCACAAACCCCAAACTTTGGAACAGCAGTGTAGTCGTATATTAAGTATCAAATAAGCTAATGTCAAGCAGCATTAACAAACTGCAAGTTACGTGTTAAATAAAAACCAAGCATTCAACGAAATGTTGTTTTTTATGGCTGGTTAAGGCATGAACAAGATTTATTCCTCGTCAGTTCATCACATCGAGCCTGATTAGGACACACCGTCACACTTCAAGCTTCAAGTACTGAACCTACAACCTTTTGGTTAGTGTTGATTTCATCAAAACCTCATTTCTGATGTGAAACAACCACTGAAAGCGTACAGTTGAATGAACAGAGCATGTTCTGCAAAATTCTCCATAAAGCCTGATGAAGGGTAGAGAGCACATTACATTACACATACGTCACATCTCCAAGCCGATCTCATAAGAGGGGCTAATTGAGGAGGTAGTGAAGCATGTGGGGTAAAAAGTGCTGATGGAATTGATGTAAATTTAATTTGAGAATGCTTGCGGTGTTAAATTGGCCCTGTAGTGTCTTCATCTATTTTCTGCTCCTCCAGAGAGGAGATGTCCACATGATTTACTCCGCATGCTTGGAAGATAAACTTAACACTGCATTTTTCTTTCTTCATGGGAAAGCAGTATTAAAGTGATTGGAGCAGAGCGAGTTACTTTAGTGTTTAAAAACATGGGCAACAGGTTACAGTCAAAAGATCATCCGTCATTTTTAAAATTTGCTGTTCATGGCATAAATTATAAACTGCTCACCTATGAGGGCCAGAGGTGGCAGCTTGCCAGCATATTTTCCTTTGTCTAAGACTCTTTCCCATTTGTAGCTGATTGGGTCAGAACCATCTGTGGACTTGCAGCTCAGTCTGACATCACTTCCTTCCAGCAGACGACCCTCCATCCAACAGCGTGGCTTGGATGGCTTCACTACATTGCAAAACAGAAAACACACAAACAATGGTAAGATAAACAGTACATGATGGTATGAGTTATTTTGAATCAGTGTATAGGTATTTTAGCCGGAAAATTTGGGAGAACCCTAGTTTTATAAAAATATGTACCCCTGTGCACTTTTTTTGCAACACTGTTTTTATGTGCCTTACTGTACGTTTATCCGCAGTTTCAAAGAGAAATTACCACTGATCGGCGCTAATACACAAGTTCAATATGTGAACCCTGGCATGTTTTATTACGTTGATAGAGGTATGCATTGTGGCAATTCATAATTGAAATATCTGTGGCTAAATGGTTGTTGGAAAATATACAGTACTGTTCAAAGTTTTAGACACTTATTTAAAAATGCTGTAAAATAAGGATGCTTTTAAAAATAATGCCATAAATAGATTTCATTTATCAATTAACTTCTATTAATTACATCAAATAAATATTCAGTATTACAGCTTTTAATAAAACAGCTTCTGTTCTTGCCCATAGTTTTTCAGGTAGCTTTAGGTTTGAGAAGAGGATGAAGGTTTTTTTTCTTCATCTTCTTCTGGATTGAGTCTGTCTCAGTTTGTTCTGTTACTTCATGTCATTCCAGACAGACTGGATGATGATCAGATCAGATCTCTGTGTGGTGCACTGGCTGTTGTCAGACAATATTCTCACTGCATTATTACAATTAATGACAAAACTAATGTTTGGGAATGTAAACTGATATTTCCAACTGAAACGCTACCACAAAAGACAGAAATAACCGACTTAGAACGATTTTTGGTTGGTGAAAATACTAGTGGCCTAAGACTTTTGAACAGTACTGTGTATCTTCAATGAATACTATAAGGAACCAAGCATTTAGAGTATGTAAAACCAGGCCCTTTTTGCATCGTTTCCCCTTTAGATCAATTTTTCCTCCCATCATGAACCTCTTAAAAAACAGTGTGATGCCGGGGAGCTCTATAACATGAATCTGTAAAACAACCCGTTCACCATTTGGCCCTCGACCCCCCGCTCCTGCCCACCCCGGCCATCAGCATCTGCTCCTGTAGCCTCTATCTGCTGAGCCAGGACAATTTTGCCCCGGCACTCGCAGGGGGGGATGCAATTACAGCCGCTGAGTGGGCTGCAGGTCCCCTCCATCTACCAACTCTGTCAGGATCACTTACGGCGCACAGAGGAAGGTGCAGTTTCGTTCTCTGCCAAGCCATTATCTTTGTGTTGAACAAGACAAATGCTAATGGTTGCTCTCTCAGAATCGAACGTGTCGTTTGAAAGCCTCGGACCATTTATACAAATGCATGTGTAAATTTGTGGTGCTCTTAAATGTCTTTATGCAGCTGGCGAAGCGGTTAAGACGGAATGAGGGAATATAGATAGAAACAATGGGGTGAATACAGACGTATAATGTTTCTACGCAGGACACATACTCGCAATAATACATGCTGAATGAGTAACTGAGAATGATTTATGTGTTTTGGAAGTTCAACTATAGCGTGTCTTGTAAATTATGTACATTTCTACATGTGATGACTGCTTTTTTCTATGCTATCATACGTAATGTGTCATTCTTATTGTCAAGCAATCGCTGAATGTCATTTACGCCAATATCAGGGGGCACAACTGGCACACTACGCCCAGGGACAACATCCTGGTGCTATTTTTGGACCCTTTACTCTATGACATAAGCATCTGTCATGTCTTCATCATTCCCTAGGCCTACAAGAGGAGTTAATTAAAGCCAAGCTGCGGGGGCCAAAGACTCACAGAGTACGATGAGTTTGACTGTGTTCCAGTAGTACTTCCCGCCGTTCTTGACCTTGCAGATGTATTCTCCGGAGTCAGTGAGCGAGAGGTCGCTGATCAAGAGCGAAGCGTCACCTTTTAGATAGTCTCCTGCCAGGGACAGCCGCCCTTCTTCGCTCTCGTTGGGGTCGTAGATCCGACCGCCAAAGTATGTGATCACCTGGTGAAAGAGGAAAATATAGAGTGTTAATAAATACTGCTTTTATTAGGCTTATGGAACTCTTTGCGCTATGGGCCCAGTCCAATGAGGGTTGAGTCACAGCCTGCAGTAAGAGTCTGCTAAACTCTGATGTCACCGTGAATCAGGACCTTCTTCATTTGGTTATATTTGTCTTTCGGTGTCCCTGATACTCAACTTCATTCTGTAAATGCTAAAGATATTTTACAAACAACATTTTTACTGACTAAAATTTTTAACAAAACATCAATTACTAAGCAACTTTAAAAAAGTCTATAAAAAAGTCTTTAAAAAGTCTAAAACTTTAAAACAGATTTATTATATATATATATATTTTTTTTTTTTTCTTTTTTCTTTTTATATTTTATAATAATTTTTTATTTTTGTTTTTGTTTTACAATAATGTTCAATTTATATAATATTTATTTTCAAACAACACTTTAGAATAAAAAAAAATAATATTAATAATATTTGCCATAAAATAAAAAAAACAAATATCAATATCTCCCAGAACTTTACTACTGATACTGATCTGTTAAATAAAAAAATATATATATATTTTTTTTATATTTTTACTGGCATGTTCTCAAGATGAAAAAAAAACATTGTAACAGTTTAAACTAAAATAAAGAAATAATAATAAAATTCAAGCTAGAAAAAAAGAATCAGTGAAAAAGTTGCAATACTCTTCAAAAGTTTAAAATCAGTGGGATTTATATAAAAAAATCAGCAATTTAATCACAAGATTAAAATACATTTGAATATATATATATATTAATGTAATCAGCTATTTTAAATTGCAATAACATTTCAAAACATGACTGTGTTTTTGATCAAGTAATAATAATAATAATAATAAGCATAAGATTCTTCTTTCAAAAACATTAAATCTTAAAAACCAAAACCTTTCGAAACTAAAACTATGCACCTTAAAGTCTGAACTGTTGGTGGCGCTAAAGGGTTTGAGAAAAAGACCCCAAAATCGTCGAAGCACATTAAAAACTCACCCCTGAAAACTATTGATTGCAGCACCAGTTGATGGTGCAGTTTACAGAAAGACAAGCAGCAACAAAAAAGCACTGCACTGCAGATCAGGGACTGTGGCGAGCAGCGAAGGCCAGCATCAGCATCACAATGTCGCAGTGGTGGAAGATCCGACGCACACACACACTCGCGCACTCACCACTTTCTGCCGTGAGCTGGATTTATGCAGCATCCATTCGATGTCCAGCAGGGAGATATCGGCTTGCCACAGCTGATGGTGGCATGGCAGCGTGGCGTTGTCTCCGACCACCCTCTTCATCTCCGTCTGGCCATTTGCCTGAAGCACACTCAGCAATACTGTGGAGAGAGAGACAAAGACAGAGGAGAAGGCGTTAAGGCCCGATGCCAGCAAGTAGTTAGGACTGAAGCTCTTTAGTTGGCTTTGCAGCAGGTTGCAGAGGTAGATTGGGGGTTTTAGAGAGGGGCGTCAGGGATTTCATACCACTGATCCTCTGCGCTCTCATCCAAACCATTCAGAGTTCAGAGGCTCCACCAAGACAATCATTGTTATATTCTCTGATAAATTCCTAGAATCGGGCGCCGATTTAACGGCTAAGCAGCCACTTGAAAATCAGCTCGATAACACAAGGGAGGGAATGGACTATTAGCGAGTGCTGGAGAGGAAGTAGGCTGTGTTTCTGAATTTACTGAGGTTGAATCTGTGGATGTACGCGATCTGCGCTAATCTGTGTTACAACCTCAATTTCCCCCCATTCCGAACCATCTCAGCCTCCCAGCGTTTCCCATCACCACACATTTTCCACTCATCAAGCGATAAAACGCGGAAAATGGGCGTCCCGCCGTGCCGCTACTGTACTTCAGCACCCTTCGCTTTTGAACTTCTCTACATTAACACAGGGAGGCAGCTAAATGAAGGCCAAGATAATTAATTCCCAGCATGCATTCTGATTGCAGAAACAATGCCCACATAGGCAGATGACAAGCAGATGACTCTACACCTCAGCCATATGCTTGAATAATCCTGATAATGTGAGGCAAATTATCAAATATCTTTGCTTTGGGCAACGATCAGAGTGCACTGGATACTGTTATATAAATAGGATGTTAACATATTGCAGAGCGTGAATATTTCAATACAATTATTTCACATTAATTCACTTGGGGGAAAATGTCTTCACTTTTGGCAGTCCAAATAAAATAATAGTCAAGGAGATGGTTCGTATCGCTTCTGGTTCATTTGTCACAGTAAAATTGGCACAGAGTGTTCTATGCAGCGCGTTCATTTTATATTGAACATTTTTTAGCAAATCTAGCAGAAATGCTACTGCACTGTATATTAAAAATTGTATACATATTTGCAAGCAGTATACCATGTTCTTTATTTTAGATAAATAAAACAATTATCACTTGATATTTCAAAAACATTCAGTGTGCTAAATCTTAGACTTAGAAATAGACCTTGGGCTGGAAAAACAATCATAAAAATGAAAAAAATAAATAAATAAATCCATTAATTACTACTTTGACAGTCTTTACTCTGCGGTGTGTGAATTAGGCTAAATTATATAGTTTCTATGTCATCTATTATCACTATAATTTTAAGAAAAGATGAGATCTAAAAATATAGATCCCATTCTCATTCAAACACACACTTATCACCCTAATTAAAATCACAATACTGTTAATTATCTAAAAGGTGCATGTTGAACGTTTCATTTTCTCCTCTTATCATCCTCATATCATGTGATATTTTAAGACCATCAAAGAGACTTTTATTCAGTAAAAGCATCTTGGTATTAAATGGGTTAAAATGCAGGCCAGTAAAATTGGTTTCTTATGGAAGCAGGTGAATTCTGCAGGCCACAGATTTAATATGGGACGCGTTATGATGATCAGGTTGTTCTTCAAAGGAAATGATAAGATCAGATAAATCCTGCATGGCCTTGCGGTGTCGTGGAAATCCATCTTTGATATGCAGTGAAAGCATAGAGATCTGGCATTCACTGCCTCGAAGTTAAGATTAAGAGAATGATGTGTGACTTACAGAGGTTTTAAAATAAAGTGTAATAAAATTAAAAGCTAGCTCGCAGAACTGAGTGTGCCAGTTCAGAACAACTATTCACAGGATACCTGGATTCATTTTTCTAAATGTGCATTATACAACACTGTACTATTTATTTACTGTGTCCTGTAATGCAATGCACTCAACATGACTAGCCAGACATACTCTATGAAGGCTGTGAACCAGAAACAATCCGCCACAATGCTTAAGATATTTTCCTTGACAATTTATTTGATTGAACTGCCAAGTTGGTTTTTCAAATCGAACTTAATTTTTTTATCAATTATTATTATGTATTTTAGGATTTTATTCAAATAAATAAAAAGCAGAAACATTTAAATATTTATATTTTATTATTTGCCATTTAATTAGTCATGAAGTGAAATTTAAAGTGCCCCTATTATGGGTTATGTAGGGTTCATATTTTGGTTTTGGAAGTCCTAAACAACAGGTTGACATGCATGCAAGATCAAAAACACTTTCATTTTCTTATAATATGCATTTATTTTTACCTCATTTGTTCAACGACTCCTAAAAGCTTCATTCAGTGATTCATTTTTCCAAACCTCTCCAGTCATTTTTATTTAAAGCAGTGTTTGGAAGATTTTAACGCTCCAAAAGTGGCACCTAGTGGCAAAGAATTAATTTGCATTTTTATTCAGATTATTCAGAATGCGAAAAGACCAACAAGTGGGCGGGTAATATGATAATGTTTCGCAAAACTGCTTGGGACTCGTTTTAAGGATGACTCGTTGAGTCTACTCTTTATTTTGAGAGACAACAACTTTAACTTTTCAAGTTAAACAGTTGAGTTTTACTGTTTTTGTATCCATTCAGTCGACCTCTAGGTCTGGCGGTAACACTTTTATCTGTAGCTTAACAAAGCTCATTGAATATTGATATGTACTGAGTCTGACGTAAAATGAAAAGTTGCGATTTTCTAGGCTGATGTAACTTTAGCAGGAAAAGTGCTAAAGTGCCTGGGCATTTTTGACCATGATGCTAACGGTCTAATCAGATTTAATGAACTATGCTAAGCTACAGCTAAAAGTGCTACCGTCAGACCCGGAGATTGGCTGAATGGATTCAAAAACAGTAAAACTCAACAGTTTGAGCCTATTTAAAAAAAAAAAAAAGTGGCATGTTCCTTTAAAACTTGGCAGGATGTTTTCATTCATTAAGAGCTGTGTTACACAGTGCATGTGAAAGGTAATTTTCAAAAATGTATAATGAGGCACTTTAATAAATGTATTATTACTACTACTACTACAGTGATGCTATAACTATCAAGGAAACATTTGCACAATACACAATTGTAGTATTTTAAACTAGTATGCAGGAAATAGTATGCTAGCATTCTATTCTAATAACCGTCTGAACACTGATTGGTTATACAGTAGATATTCATGTCAACCAATCATGAGTCACTCAAAAACATTTGGGAAATGCACATGAAGAGCATTTATCATGTACTACTCCAATCTAAAGTCTTTGAAGCACACGGAGGTATCCATGTGTTTATTTTTAAACTAAAAAGGAAGGTGTCTGTGGACCGGGTCATGTTAAGTTCTCAGCTGGAAAAGGTTTGGATGAAATGGCCATGTTAATGCCTGCAGAGCGAGAAAGGCTGAGTGTTCATCTGTCATGTTCTGCCTCTCCTGGACTGATTTTTAGCCCCTTTTGGCGCATCGTGGCTCAGGCTGGGGGGAAGGAGAGTGAAAGAGTGGCTCATTAACAATAGGAACCAAGCAGCTTGGCTGAGATGCTCCAAAAGCTGGTGGAAAAGCAGATTTCTATGAAGATGCCCTAGGGGGAGTTGTGCTCCAGTAAATTCTCCTCCCCACAGATCTCAGCAATCTTATTATAGAGCAGCCAATAGCACATTTCACATCCATACCCTTCAAACTGTCCAAAGTCATGGTACATAGCCTTCCCTGTCTTTACACTGGCACTCGGGCTTCGCCGTGGGAGAGAGCTGCGATCCTCCACCCAACAGCAAGCGATGAGAGGAAAACAAAGGAAAGATCTCGCAGCTGAGATCTAATTAATGGTTCTTGCATCACTATAAAACTATCACTCATACTGAGGGTTAAGGCTCAAAATGACGTTGAACAACCTTTTCTACACCATATTTCTTATTCCCCAACAAGTTGCTCAATACAACCCTGAAACAAAAGCTAGCAACAAAGCATTCTTTATGATACATTAATAATTTATTTTAAGCTCTACAGTTGAGCAAGACCAAACCTCAATAGCCCTCCTCCCTCATGAGAAATCTATTTCATTTTAGTGAGTCAGTTGGCCTAAAACACAGAGGAAGATATTTTTATTTAATGCAATGACTTTATAAATTGAAGACTTTTTTTAAACAGGCAGAAAATATGTATGACTATTTTTTCTAATTTGTAAAAGACAAAGTTTACTGGAGTATATTTTGCAAGAAAAATACTATTTCAGTATTAAAGTGCAACATTTCAAGTTTAATTCAATGTGTTTCTTTGTACTTATTTGAGAAACTCAAGCAATTTCTAAAAATTTTAATATTTACATCCAACAAATTGAAAAAGTAAAACATGGAGGTTTGCAATTACTCCTCGTTCACATTTTCTTCAGAAAATATAATCATCTAGTCATTCCTGCTTTTCTAGTTTTCTGAAAAACTTTATCATGATGAGGCCTTTTTGATTCAGCAAAGACAGAGGTGAAAACTGAGAGAATGAAAGAAGGCACATTGTTTTCCTGCTGTTGTGCTCACTCAGCTTTGCTGGAAACTGTAAAGGCACACAAACGGGAAGAGGAGGAGGTGGGCAGCTGATGATGTATGCTTGAGTGTATTTGGGGGTTGAGAGAAAGGAGAAAGGCAAGAACATACACAGATAAATGTGCTTTACCGTGCAGCGCTGCACATGGTTCATCTTAAGCCGATTTACACTGCATTTATCTGTCAAGCTTCGGACATCCTCTTGAAATATTACACGCCGCGCAGTTTAAAAGTTTAATATCACACATGAAAGTCTGGCGTCTCCGGTGAACATCTTCCTAGAGTGAAACACTCCACATTAAAGCTGTATTTTATGTCTCCACTGCCCAGATGAGTCTACTGAGCTATAAAAAAGACAAAGACTGGTGCAAGTGTCCAGAAACGCAGCAGTAAATACAAGCACTCTTTGGCCGCAGCGCTGACAGGTCAAGTGCAGGTTCGTGGTTCTGCTCTTTCATTCTCTATTTATGCCCTAATTATGTTTACAAACCATTTACACTCGTACTTTCAAATATTAAAAATAATTCTGATTCCAATCTTGCAATTCCACAGGAATGTGCTAACAACTAGCTGCAAGATTAATAAATGTGATCCTGGACCACAAAACCAGTATTAAGTCGCTGAGATATATTTGTAGCAAAAGCCAGAAATACATTGTATGGGTCAAAATGCCAAAACTCATTAGGATATTGGGTAAAGATCATGTTCCATGAAGATATTTTAAAATGTAATTTTTGATTAGTAATATGCATTGCTAATAACTTTATTTGCACAACTTTAAAGGTGATTTTCTCAATATTTTTTATTTCCATTTTTGTTTTTATTATAATTATCATTATCAGATTTTGGCCAAATTGTTAATCCATTCAAACAAAAACAGCAAACCTGGACCTTTTTATTTTTTGTAATGTACTTCATTCATATGCACCATTTAGAACCCTTTCGCCAACATCAAGGCCTTTCTATCATTAAAAAACTTTCCCTACACTCACACACAGCATTAAATCTTAAACATATTCATCTGATATGATTGTTCAGTGATCACCTCAGGGACATTCGACTCAGGAAAATGTATCAATACATCTAGCTTAAAGATCTGCATTTATCTTCTTCGTTGATCTCATTTGATAAAATCATTCCACATTACCAACGTTTCCCAATCAAATATTCTTCATAAACACTACTTTGCCTTCTATCAGGCCTGCCGGTGTGTGTGAGGTGAGGAATGTTTTCTCATTCCCATTAAATCCCAAGCCTTTCTTCCCAGTGACTGCAGGCGACACTTTGATGGCAGGAAGAATTCTCTAATCCCTTCCTGCTGCTGACGAGATTCCAGCTCGTGGCATCAACACCCGTGAACGCTACCTGATGCCCTGGTCCCCGCTACGCTGCCATCCAAACCAAAAGAAAGGATGCACAACAAAATACAAAATGCTTCTTGAGGCACGGATTGGACTCCTGTCTTCACTCTTTCTGGTTTACATCTGGGCCTCTGGAGGCTGATGAGCATCTCATTTGAACTAGAGGTGTTCCAGCAGGCGACGACACTCATGTGAAAAAGCTCATTATCTCCAGCTGAACACTGCATGTGTCAATCACTCTAGGTGACACGCAGAGAAAACAACACGTTCATCTGCCTCACTGTTGGTACAGTACACACCGAACGCAATGTGACAAGAACATAAGGAACTGAGTTTTATAATCAAACTTTTAAACTACAGTACAGTAGCTCCACAGGGTAGCTTCTACTGTAAAAGCTTCACATATTTGCTTTTTATCCAAACTAATGTGTCCCTGCATTATTCCTGGGAAATTGTCATACGTAGTACCAAGACTAATATCTGCATAAAATTTTGTTTAACTTAATCTGGTCTTGGGCACTTAGTACTGTAGATGTAATATGACTAGCCAGTGATATAGGAGTAGTTATAGAAATATAAATTGGTCTATGGTGCGACATACTAAAAATGTAGAAAAAAACAAACAATTAACATGAAAAAACATTTATCTTCATTACCAAATACCATGAGAGAGGTTTATTTTCAGAGGTCATTCTTTACATTTTTACTTCAACTTCCCATTTAAAGCTATACCTGTGGACTAGCCTAAAAATATCTAGTTTAATTGCCTCAAACCAAATGAACTATGAAGCCATTTATTTGCACACATGCTGCTGCGCTGAACCCGATTCACTAAATAAATTATGCAAATTAAGGAAATTTATGAAAGAAAATGATGTAAATTAAATATGGTAATGCCTTCTGCTCACCAACACTGCATTTATTTGGTGAAAGATACAGTAAAAATAGAACACATGCGAAGTAATATTATTTATTTATTTAGCAAATTATGCAAAGAATATAGTAATGCTAAAAAATACACACTAGCGTTCAAACGCTTGGAGCTGGTTGGGTTTTCTTTTTAATGTTTTTGAAAGAAGTCTCTTCTGCTCACCAAGGCTGCATTTATTTGATCAAAATACAGTACAAATAGTATAAGTGTGAAATAATATGACATTTTAAAATAAATGTTTTCAGCATCATAATCCCAGTGTATATTGATCCTTCAGAAATCATTCTAATATGCTGATTTGCTGCTCAAAAAATATTTTTGGGGATTTTTTGGATAAATTAGATTAATATTAAAGAATCGCCTTTCTTTTCAACATTATTAATGTCTTTATTTAATCAATTTAATGCATCCTTGGATAAATGTATTAATAAAATCAAATTAAAAAATACACATGAAAATGTCTGAAAGACTCACAAACCTACAATAATATACAGTAATGTGATATATATATATAACAGCATGTGCTTTTATGGCTGTAAACAATATCAATTAAAATATTAAACTACTCACAGAAGTATTTCAAACTTGATACTTGATATAAAACTTGCAAATTGATAAAAACAGCACTCTAAAAATGCACGAAAACCAGAACACACACACAAATACAAAAAAATGCTGTCAAATCCAGTGAACTACTTGGTTGTCACGAGACCACCCAGACCCATTATTACCAGCTACAAGTTCTTCTAGAAGAAATCTACGGAAAAAAGTGAAACTGAGGTCAATGAATACATGTCCATCAGAAAGTGTCTTCCAGGTCATCTAGAAGGTAGCTGCCTTAACTGTTCATTATAGAGTTCCTCCTTCAGACGGACACACACAGCTGACAGCAGATAAAGACACACGTAGACACACACTTCTGTGAACACACACACACTACTGTATATGCTCTTCTTTAACGAGATGTTGTAGATATCTGCAGCACTGCAGAGCACATCCCTCTGGATCAGGCACAAAACCGGTGTGAAACGCTGCAATATTGACACCCCCATATGCAATATTTCACACATCTGGACTAAAAAGAATTTGGGCATACAGAATCACTCCCTCGGCAGATCGAACAAACCCTTCAGGATTTCCTGGTGAACTGATGATGAAAGCAAAGGAATAAATGAAAAAGAAAGATTGATCACAAGAGAACTCTGATAGCTGGACTGGGCTGTCTCTCTCTACACCTGGTCTGGATCAGCCACAGGATCAAAGCCCACTGGGAAATCTGATTTCTGATGTGTCTGACAACATCAAGTTCAACTTGCACCTGCTACAGACTCTTTTTTATAATTAAGCACCACATTTGTCTATATATATATATAAACACACACTTTTATTTCAGATGCGATTAATCTCGATTGACATATATGTCAAGAAATAAAAGTTTACATAATAAATAATGTGTTTATTATTTTTATTTTAAAACGTAAACGTACATATTTTGAAAGCATTTACATGTAAATAATTCTAGAGTCCGGATGCGATCTCTGTGGTATTTACATCTTGTGTGTTTTGGCCAACGCGATATACCATAGATGCTCTTACAACACGCACGTTAAATATATTGCGATATATAAAATAAATAAATAAATACAAATAAAGAGCCAGATCACGTAAACTGTTAAGATTGGCTATTGTAATATCAGTATCATATAAGATTACTCATGTTCATTTCTGCACTGGTTTACACCCTCTCACCTCTGTAATAAACACGGAGGTGTTAGTCCCGTCCGGAATTGTACATGAAAATCACTCAGAGGTGAAAGGAATCGAAGCTCACGCGTACAGTAGTTTAGAAAACTAGTCCCATCCGAATAGGGCTACAGTGCATGTCGGCTCTGTATACATCCGCGCTAAACTATCAAGGTGAAACTTTGTGAATAGATTAACAGCAATATTTTTTTTTATCGTGCGATAAGAGTCTCGCATTAACGCCGATAACGGCCCACCACTCATATATATATATATATATATATATCAGGGGTGTAACAATATGCATATTCATGTTGAACCGTTCGGTACGAGGCTTTCGGTTTGGTACGCATTACAAACCGAACAATTCAGACTAATACTTTTATATTTGAAAAAAAAAAAGGAGAATAAAGTGGACACACTCATCTTTCTGAACTTGAAAAAAAAATTAAATAAAAATGTTCATTTTTATAAGGAGCATTTAGTTTTGGTTATAAAAGAGGTTTTGTTTTATTTGCTGCTAAGAAGAAACCCCAGAAGATATGTGAAGTATAGCTCCATTCTTTTCAAAGTAAAAGAAAAAAAAAGATCATACCTTTATGTTAGTTTTAATAAATAAAAATGTGAAAAAAAAATCAAAGAAATGATCTTTTTATTTATTTTTTTGCTGTATAAAAAACGTACCGAACCGTGACACCACTGTGTCGTATCGAACCGAACCGTGACACCCCTAATATATTTATATATATATTCTACTCGGAATGGACATCTGAGAGTAGAATTACTTGTAATAGCATTTTTTTCCAGAGAAGCAGCTTTGTAAACACAATATGTTTCTTAAAACACATTTCCTACACATACCAACATGGTGTTTTTTTTTTTTTGCATTAGAAGAGTAAAAAACGTACATTAAACTTTGCATTACCCCGCTGGTCACTTGCCAGCATTGACAAGTTAAAGCTGTTAATGATGTTTGCAGCACAATATTTTACACTGTACTTATTTATACTGTATGTAAAGTTAATTAAAGTAAACCCCAACTTTGCATGTTCCCTTCGTCCAACTGACTTCTAGAAGGGCTCTTCGTGAAAGGGTTCATTTGCTCAACCTCATTTTGAGCGTTCCTACAACTGGCCTCCCCTTCCCGATGCTATGTTATAGAATTCTGCCTGCTTCAAATCAGACACAGAGATGGAAAAAGTTTCAAAAACAATGACTTCACCACCTTGTTGCTGAGGAATATAACATAGCGGTCTATTATCTAAGCTATTTTATTAATAAAGTGTGCACGTTGTGGTCACCCGTGCGTTAAACAATTTAAACGTATACTTGCCAGCCACTCAGAATCAAATATTCAGACAGACCACAGCATAAAGACAATTATGTTCTTTTTTCCCTTGTCAGTGTCAGGTACTCATTGGCACATTGGTATTCAGTTCTAGCGTTCTTAACAACAATAATTCATGTGATCAAATGAGGGAGAAATATATAGTAATCATTTACATGTCAAGAGGTGCGCTGTAGTCAAGTGCACTTTCAGCATTTTAAAAAGCCGATTCAGGTATTTAGATCACAGTGGTAGTGCAATGCTGTATAGTACAGCATACAAAGTGTGCATTTTCATCTTATTTTACTGAACACAGACAGCAGTTGCTCACAAACAGTGCTATCCGAGACCACAATTCATTCCCACCCTCAGTTTATCTCCCATAAATACACTGCTCAAAAAAATTAAGGGAACATTTAACACCTAACAACAACACAATGTAACTCCAAGTCTATCACACTTCTGTGAAATCAAACTGCCCGCTTAGGAAGCAACACTGATTGAC
>JAUMHR010000059.1:13034839-13046911 GCA_032361145.1 Enteromius fasciolatus | reverse complement strand
GGAATGAATTTTAGATCTTTAAGTCCATCTCATGAAAAATCGGAGCAGAAACAAAGGTGTTGCGTTTATATTTTTGTAAAGTGTAATTTGTGCATTTGCATATTTCAATTAGCGAGTGGCTCTAAAACACAGGTTTAATACGTGAACCCTGTCACATTTTTTTAACGTTGATATAGATATGTATTGTGGCGGTTCGGAATTGAAGTACTGTGTACTGTTGCTAAAATTTAATGCAATAATCATGTTGGAATCATCTTCATTTCTTTTGGAAACTGCAATGATATGTACTTGTTGGTACATATTTCGTGTCGCGCTAAAAAGTGCACCAAGGTAAGTTTATGCCATGAAACCAGGTATGTTTATACTCTTAACTGTTTGTGTTAACATTGTGTTTTTGTCAGTCTTATAAAAAAAATTAAGAAAGATGGCAAAATAATGTCTGATTCATCTACGCATTTAAGATTTTTAAATGAAACC
This sequence comes from Enteromius fasciolatus, assembly GCA_032361145.1. Classification (NCBI taxonomy): domain Eukaryota; kingdom Metazoa; phylum Chordata; class Actinopteri; order Cypriniformes; family Cyprinidae; genus Enteromius; species Enteromius fasciolatus. The sequence goes on along the minus strand of JAUMHR010000059.1, from coordinate 13,046,434 downwards.
TTAATTGAACAATTTCATTATGGAAAAATTCAAGAGAAATGTGAGCACTGATGCAAACAGAGTGCTGACTTCAGTTAAGCCAAGAGAATTGAGTCAATATTTATTAAGTTATTTTCTTGATTAATTTTGAATCGATTACATCATGCTGGTAATTTATCGATTCTGCACAATCGTCGTGTTAAAGTTAGTCAGAAGCTTTAGGGATGTACTTAAATCCTGTTACTATGGAAATGAGCTCAATAAGTGACCTTTAGCAATTAGAATTTATGTATTATTGATTATGTGTCTCAAAACCCAATTTATACAAAAGTATGCGGCTTTAGTGTTCTAGCACATGTCCTTTCTGTAATCGAACACAGAAATCAAGCATTTAACTGTGGTTGAGCAAAAATCCAATCAAAAAGGAGATGCTGCTGCTATAATAGACAAAAATTTAGGGTCAGGCTGAGTGTGTCTTTTTTCTGGTTCACTTCCTAAGCACTTCTCTCTCTCTCTCTCTCCCATGTGTGAGACAGGAAATAATTAAATCAGCGCAGCAGTTTTGCATTGATTTTGTGAGGACCCTTGCAGCATTAATTGACTTGAGCAAGCACATCTCTCTCCGAGAGGTAAAACAAACAAACAAACATAAAAAAGCCACATTAATTATGAAAGCTGCTGACTTCAGATGAATTGATAAACAGGGCTCAAGCTTGCTATAACTCTAACTGTAATTTAAACTACCTATATGTATAATTATATATAAATATTTAAAATATAACATATTTTACTTAAACATATACATGCGTGTGTGTATTTATATATACACAATAAATATACACAGTAGACACACAAAAACATTATGTAAACAAAAATGTTTACTTTTAGACAAATAAAAATAAAAGCGATACATTGTTTGACAGTTGTTATTATATATATATATATATATATATGCAAAAACAGATAACTCTGTTTAACTCAGCTGGAGAGGAGTTGGTTTATTTGATTAAGTAAAAAAACTAAAAAACTAACACAATAAAAACAGATAACATCATAAAAAACATTTTTCAAAATAAAAAACCCATATCATCTATTTTATAATATTAATCTCATGCATATTACAGTAATTTAATAAAACATATATATTTTTAAATATATTTTCAAATTATTATTATTTTTAAATATTACTATAATCAATATTGAAAACAATAACATCAACAAAAATTAAAAGGAATTATATTAATGAGAATTTCTGACTAAATGTCCAAAATGTGCATCTCATAATGCAAAACATCTTAAAAGCTCTAAAACAGGCTTCATTTTCAAACGAAATGTAACCTGGATTTATTTTCATTCGCTGACACAGGACAGAAGGAGTTGCTGTGGGTCCTGTGATTACAGTCTCACTCTGCATCTCATAAAAGTGTCACAGACAGAGGATGTGATCATGCTGCAGTGATGGCATCTTTAGTCCAATTGACATTTAAATAGGGAACATGACATGCTGTAATATAAAAGAGTTAGGGGGTTCGATGTGAGACGAACCTCTCCAGCTGAGAGTGCTGCAGAGAGGCAGAAAGCCAGGTAGACTGACAGGAATGTGAAAGAAAGCGGAAAAGAAAGAGACAAGCCTGCCAAACACCTGGCTCTACTTAGAAGAGAAGACAGCCGCTATTTGGCAGATAATGAAAGAAAATCAAATATTCTTACTCTAAAAAAAGGCAAGACTCGCTTCTCTTAGCTTGTTCAGTCCTACAACACTACTCTTACTAATGCTGCAGTATGCAATATGCACACTGTGGAAATTTTTCTCATTCTTTTATTCAGATGTTCAACATTTGGTAGCTACAAAAAAGTGTATTCCACAGTATTATATATTTTACAAAGCGCTGCACTCAACATGACCTTCCATTCTAAATATGATGACTAAATCAGAAGTATTATGCAACCTTTGGACTCTTTAATAGATAAGACTGCAAAAAAATCTGCCGTTTTTTAAATAAATAAATAAACTTGAAATAAAATGCAGAATAATTACTTAGATTAATTGGATGCAACTTGCTTAATTACACATGCAAGATGATGATGTTATGTACAGTAGTGAATTGGTAATGGAAAGTAATGAATAGAGTCCAAAATAAACACTCACCAGGCAGCAAATATTTACTAGTAACATAATAAATGACATGAATCTGATTATAGGAATGTTCACATGGATTGTCTTAAAGTGATAGTCAACCCCAAAAATTGACAATTCTGTCATCACCCTTTATTCCATTTCAAAATTATATGACTTCTGGAACACAAAACAAGATATTTTGAAGAATGCTGAAAACTACACAATTTCGGTTCCCATTGACATCCATTGTATGGATAAAAAAAATTCCTTTGGAAGTCAGTGGGAACCCAAACTGGTTATATCAGCATTTCTTTAATACTTTAGGAAAAACGTCAGTAATGCAAGTTTGGAATGGCATAAGGGTGAGTAAATGGTGAAAAAAAAAAAAAATAATTCATAAAATATAGTATAATAATAGGTAACATTACTTAAAAAATAATAAAAAAATAAATAAAAGCTGGTAAAAAAAAAAATTATTACAACTGTAAAATGGCTTCTTTAAATTGCAATTGTGCACAATAAAAAAAAAAACGAATCCTGTGAATATTGTTTGATGTGCTGACTTCAAGTTTATATATTCTGTCTGGTACGCAGTGAGCAGAGGTATTCCATTGCACACACAGCCTCTTCTTTCTCTCCTTTTCTGAAGATGTGCACTGTGCCTTCGTGTCAGCTAACCTTGACATCTGTCTCTCACACATTCACAGCATGGGATGAGCAGTCACACACACATACACACACACACAAAGACGTGCCCTCCAGCTAGCTTTCCGCTCACGTACTCGACGATGCACATTGAATCTATACACTCATTCCATTTCAGTCATTATGAAGAGTGAGGTGTCCCGTGTTTGCATAACGCAAGGTCAACTCAGGGGTTTCTAATGCTGATCCAAGACATCAAAGAATGCAGACTCATTATCAACAGACCCCTCATGCATCACTCATCTCACATGAGTCAGACGAGATCGGACGACGTCGTCAAAGTTGGTCAAAATCTCCTGTGTCATGTAGATCTTCACACGTTAATGAGGAGAAGACACGAACTTCCCCTGAAGACACATTTCAACTGTTTTATTTTTAGAGTTACTGTTTAGGTCTTTTTGCAGACGCAGCACTGACACACTAGATTAAAACAATCGTCATTAAATCATCTGTGTAATAGACAGATAAATGTTGAGATGAGCTACGGCAGTTCTTTCACTTCTAGTCCCGCACACCCATGCTTTTGACTAGTCACATAAAGTCTGGTGCACTTGTGCTATGGTTAAAAAGTCTGTGGTCTGTCATATATATACTGTATATATATATTTTTATTTATTTTCTAAATCCATAGTAAATATATATTATCGGCCGATATTAGGCATTTTCCAAACTATCGGTATCGTCATTTATATTGGCTGATGAATGAATATTTCAAAAATAAAATAAAAACGGATGAAACACCCTTACTGGTAACTTTGATTTGGTTGTTGTTGTTATTGTGTTTTTGTTCAAAGGACTTTCAAGTTTCATATCTAAAGTTTGAATATGAATATGTATATTTTTATGCATTTTATTTATCAGAACTTTAATATATTTTGAGGTTCCTCTGTTCCGTTGTGACAATAATATTTTAGTGAATACTGAACTACAAATAGCTATTGTTGTACTAAAACCTGCCTCTGCTGGACTTTAGCAGAGACTCTATTGAGGATTGACTGAACCAGTACACTAACTCATATACTGTTAGCAATTTATATTTTGCTGTCGTTGTAATTTGTCTCTAGTCCTATTCAAAGTTATATTTATGAAGCTTACCTAGTCTTTCAAAACTGGTAACTTTGATTTGGTTGTTGTTGTTTTTGTTTTTGATTTTTTGTAAAGGGACTTGACGTAAAGGGACTTTACGTTTCATATCTTAAGTTTGTATTTTTATACATTTTATTCATCAGATCTTTAATATATTTTTGATGTTCCTCTGTTCTGTTGTGACAATAAAAGAAACAAGTTTCTTTTTAAAACGCATTATCATATTATGTTAGTTAAAACTCATAAATAACTACAAATAACTAATGTTAGGGAAATCTGTGAATGTTTTGTTGCGCGTTTCTGAAATTAAAAAAAATAAAATTATATATATATATATATATATATATATCGGCCGATATATTGGAATATCGGATTTTAAAGCCAACAAATATATGTATCAATATCTGCCTTCAAAATCTTTTATCGGTCAGCTCTATTATTTACATTTATTTTATGCATACTAGGGCTGCCTTTATTTGATTTAAAATGCTATAAAAAAAACATTAATGGCCAGTTAAACAGGAAACAAAATCAAAAGCGTTACACATAGTATAATCATAAATAAAGAAATAAATAAGCCACAGTACGCTGAAAAGAACCTGTAAAAGCTTTGTTCATCTTCGAAACACAATTTAAGATATTTTAGTATTATAGTGCCAGATGTGCTCTTCCATGCAAACCTAAAGTCGGCATGTTTGCTGAGATTTCCTTTGCCTACTGACAGCTACTTTAAAACCGCAAGCCACAGACTTAATTAGCTCATTAAGGGGAGGCAGTGGAAACTCTGCCCTGGTTTCAGCATTAGTCAAAGTCACAGGAGCAGTAAGAGGAGAGGTCAATGGAGAGAGAGAAAGAGACATACGCTGTTGACATGACTAATGTTTGTTTAATCAAGAGACGTTCAGCCGATGGAAGACCCTTGTTATTCCATACCGCCCTGCTCGCTCCGATGAATTTCTTGTTATTGTGACATCAGCTATGATGTTTTCCAGTGATTAAAGCAACAGTCATTATTTGCTCACTCTCATGTCATTCTTTTTTGCTAAACATAAAAGATCTTCTACAGCATGTTCATATACTGTATGTTCAAGCTACTCTTTTTCATACAATTAAAGGGTAAAATGCAAAAATGCACTATAAAATGCCATAAAACTAATATCTGCGTTTAAATGATACAACAGATCTTTGTGAGGAATTAAAAAAATAAATAAATAAAAATAAATAAAAACTCCCCCCTCTGCCAAAGCATATTTTTTAATTCATTGTATTGAAATAATGTGAATAAAAACGTGTATGAAGGTTTATAATAATAATCAGTTAAAACACTAAAACAAAATTTTCTTTTCAGTGTTATTCTAGTATCACTGCAACACTAGTAGGAATAGATTTTATTAAAACTTTTAATTTGTTTTATTAAAATTAGTTTTTAAATTTATTTTATTGCTGTTCATTAACATTTATTTTATGAGACAAAAACATTTTAGTTTTAGTTAATAATAGTATTTTTCTTTCACAAAGCTATCACATGAATTTAAATACAACACACTGACTACAGTTACTTACAATTACTTCAGTGGTGTTTTTGGAGCACGCTGAAAAGAACAGCGTCAACATACTGCTAACCTTATATTTTTCCTCCCTAGAGGATCATATTGGTTTGGAACAACATGAAAGTGAATAAACGATTACGGATGTCTCTCCATCTCTCTTTTTCCCCCAAGTGAAATACTGTATCCCTTTAAAACCACCTCATTCCTCAGGGCCAACAAAACTTGATGTATTTTTATTAGAAATTCAAAAAGGAGTCTATAAAAAGTCAAATCAAACCAAAATGACATTATCAACATAACCTTTATCCCAAGCCAGATTTCTCCCAGGATCTTGTTTTTCCTCTGCTGCTGGACGCAGTAAATGGCATGCCTCTTTTTAAATGCCAGATTTCGTCTCACGCTGAGGAAGACTGGGCATCTAAGCGAGACCTTCGCCTTTCGTCTGTTCCGGTAGGGATGCACTGCAGTTAAGCTGTCACACCGCATGAACGCCAAGGTAAAGCTGCTCAGAATAGACGCAGCAGGAAACAGCAGCCCGACACGCGGCCGCGGCAGCACCTGTATTGACTCGTCCTCCTCCGTACCGCAAATAACACCAGACAGTCCTTTTAAAATACAGCTTTTCACAGCACACACACAAAGCCCTCAGTATTTAACGAACAATAGGAGGAAGGTGTCAGCTCCTGAGGGCTGGGGAGGCTGAACCCAATTTTACTGACAAGAGACTCAGGTTATTTCAGGCAGGCCCTTCAGCGGTCCACTTACATGCTAATACTGCAGACTAAAAGAGGAAACTGTGTGAATTCAACCTGTCGTTTTTTTTTAGAATACTATTGCTTCTTTGGCTCAATAAAAATGTTGATTATGATAATCTTAATCTTAATACGGATTATTCAAATAACCTATCACACAGCAGAAACCTGACCAGGCCAATCAGTTACACGGTTAAAAACAAACAAAAAAAAACAAAAAACGGCAGCAAAAATTCGACCGTAATAAATATGGTAACAACATTTTAGGTTTACGGGTTTAAGTTAAATTTACGGTTAAATACCGTAATTTCATTAACTGATATAACATTCACACAAACACTAAACACCATAATGGCGAGACTCATTAAACTTAAATATGCAAAACACATTAACAACATTACATGTAATATACAACCCTAATAAACATAACTGATAAGAAAGAAGCATTGTTATTTCAAATAAAAAACATCAAATGTAAACAAAATTTGAAATGCAATACAGGTAATTTTGGCAAAGTTAGTTTACAGTTTTTCCCTGTAACTTTTACAAGAATTAACAATTGGACAGTTTGGTTTTTACCGTAGCATTTTCACAGAGTTTTACGGTTAAAATCATAGGTTTTTTTTTACCGATTACACATGTTACCGATAAATCTATATGTTCTGTGTGTCTCTGTGTAAATGAGTGAGGCCCTATGATCTGAATGATGTGAAAAATGCAGATAGAATCATGGAATATAGTGTATAATGTGGAATGTCACGGAATTTGCCAAATTTTGGATGGATGCATCAAAGTAGGCCAGTGGATTGGTGTCTGTGAATATCAGATGCAAAAATGCCATTACATATTTATTCGGCATGTTATGCGTGCTGGCTGAATAACGCAGATATGGTATTTCCTACAAACATATGGTTTTTCAGCTTCTGCTGCTGCAACATGAGTACATAAATAATCCTTAGAATTGCTCTGAGACTCTCTTCATTAGCATTTTACAGTAAAACTATGGTGATATTATAAACAACCAGAAACCTAAAGGTTTTCACAGCAACCCGTGTTGGGTTTAACTTGAAGAAACAATCACAGAAATGTACTACTGCTAACCAAATTATTATTAAAACATAATATAAATTAATAAATTTATTTATTAAAGAATATTTATGCAAATACAGAACAGCGTTTTTCTTTTTTGTTATACTTATAATTTACTATTTAATCTTGTAATTTTTTAATGATTTAAATTAATTAGACATGCTTTTTAATGATAAAATATAATTCAAAATAACAAATTAAAATAGAACATCTTTTTTTGCATCTTACTTGACAAAATGCAGAATAAAATTGTTTTGTGGTAAATTTTATTTTAATTTGATTACTTTTTAAAAGATTGATTAAATTGTTGCATGTCTATTAATGAATTTCATTAGATACAATATTTGATTATATTTTTGTGTATTTAATAACAAAACAAAATCCACTAAATTCGCAGTAGCTACTCTGTGGAGTAAACGGTCAACAAACTAGTTATGTTTACATTTATTCTAAAGGCCTAAACAAATACGTGCAAAGCGTTTCCATAAATAATTGCACAATATTGTGATAAAATATCAAAAAAAAATTAATTGCTAGAATATTTTTGGCCAAATAACCCTGCCCTAATTTATTAGCATGCAATGCTTTAAGATACATTCATTTAAATCTTGAATACTATTCAGGAAATGGGTTTGATTTCATCTGCGCTGCATTCTAATCCCATTCCATCTGTCTTTTTCACTACTGTTTCCCTCCAGTCTCATGTTATATATCATTAAACAGTGGCAAAAGCCCAAAAACAATGTCAAATGAACTAGCATTTTCCCAGGGCTTTATGTGTTGTATGATGTTCAAGGGACACCTAATTTTAAATATATCTTGAAATCTGCACCATAATCAGAAAGTTGCCAAACGCAGCCTGTGGGTGTTCCTTCTGGGGGTATTAGCCGTGAAGGAATGAGTGATGTGAGATGGCAAAAACTGCTGCTGCCATTGTTTTTGTAGGTGAACAAATGCATTGATGCAACAGGAGCAATTAGAGCAAAAAATTCACACATGTGCAGTACAGTGGAATGGCTCAATTTCATTAAGAAGTTATGTCTAACGACTCGGAAAAAACAGAAGTGCTGGTGCCATATGTTCTGCAAAAAAAAAAAAGGGGGAATTAGAAAACCTTACTAGCTTCTTCCAGCATGTGTGCCAACTACAATTGTATGTGTCAGAAATGTAATATTTAGCTCAAACTATCTGTATAAGTGCTTTTTAAAAAAAAAAAAAAAATCATAAAGCTTCATATTTCTGCTTTTCTACCCTCCAGTGACTTGCTTGTCAGGTTTCCACAGTGCATTACTGGGATATAAAATTGTAAGTAATGCACAAGATAAATTAATAAATTTAAAGACATCCATCACTCTTTGTTTGTCTGGCTTCTCATATTAAAAGGTTTTGCTCATTTATAAAAACGACAACACATGTCAGTGGACTGCACAGTTAATGTATAAATGTTTAAATAGTTTGTAATCTGGGAGGAGGGGTGCGATTTTAGTTTTCAGTTTTCATTCTTGGCACTAAAAGCTTAGAAAAAAATAATACTGCACACACTAGTGCTTGTTTTTCCTCCAGTGTTTTTAAAGAAACGCAACTCTTAGAGAAATATCCAAATAGACAAATCCCCCTCCAAGGTGGTCAAAGTAAAAGAAAAACTTTTAATCAAATACAGATCAACTTCTTGTTTTCTCAAAAAACACCCTGCAAATCATTGCTAGCGCCTCAGGTAACATCATCCCATCGTGCCGTCTATAAATCCAGAGGTAACACTGAAATGCAAACCTCCCCCCAATATTTTTGAAAGAAATACTTTGGTTTTTCCACAATGAGAGCGTGAGGTGAGAGCATGTGGTTTGGATTACAGTAAATCGAAACCGTTTCACGGTGTCTCAGGAAAACCTGGAGTAAAGGAGATCATTCCAGCTCTGGGCCTGAAACGCTCCTCTGCAATCTGCTGGCCGCTTTCTTCACTCGTGTCTCTGAGTGCTGGGAGATTTGTAGGTTAGAGCGTCCTGTGCCATGAGACACTTCAAAGCAACGATGACCAACATACACTAAAAGCACAGGGACAGGCAGAGGGGCGGGAAAACATCCTTTACAAGATCACTCTGTGCTTTCATGATATCCATCTATCTATCTATCTACAAAAACATGTAATAAAGTCAACACCAGTCATAAAGTTATAAAAGTCTATAGATCTAAAGAATTTTTGTCTCACCAATTCACATTTCACTTTTTATTCACATTCTACATTTTGAAATAAACAGGTATATATCTACACTTTACATTAAAATATTGTATATTCATTTAAAACGTCACTTGATACAATTCCCCCCCCAAAAAGTACACACAAAAGTAGTCAGTTTCAAAATGTAAGTGCTTGTTTCTGTCGAATGAAATTGCAATTATACTTTTCAAACATATGAATACTAAAATTGTTACAATAGTTACATACAGTACATTAACATTTTTGGTGATTTCATGTTTAATTCAATGTGTTACTTATTTGTTTAATATGTTGCTTATGCGTAAAATCTACTAGCAGTTCAATTTATGTGTGTAATATCTATCTATAGTTTCAACATTTACAGTATTTGATTAAAAGTACACTACACACTATGTAACGTTACTACTATGAATTTTGAGCATATTTTAAGTCCTTCCACACTAGATCTGAAAAGTGTGGGGCTATTTCTGTAAACACATAAGAAGGATAAAGGTACATTTTAATATGATGGTATAATTATTTACCTCTATTTTTAATAAGTTGTGGTAAGAGCACACATATAAAACCGCCATATAAAGTATATGTCTGCGACGTGCCAAATATATATCTTCGGTGCTTTGCTACAACCTGTATTGTTAAAAGCACTAGATAAATAAAAGTGATTGATTGATATATAATTTCTGCGCTCTTTTTTCCTCAGGTAAGCCTAATTTTAGCTACATTAGCTAAAACGCCCCATAACGTTAAACCATGACATTAATGGTCTGTGATATTTTGTGTTACTTAAATGTAATGTTGTCTCATCTACAGTATAATTTCATGAGACTTTCGGAAGCTATATCCAGAGGCAGAAACAGAAGGTTTTGAATACTGGGATACAATTGCTGACCGAATTCTTGCCGATGGCCAGCGAGATGAAATGGTGCATTTAGAGCTGGGTGACATGACTCCAGGTAAGCTATTTCTTACAATATGTCAAACTATAAAAACAAAATTCAACTGTATTTGGCAAATATCAACTGGTTATATTTCGTATAACACTTTAGTATAAGATCAAATTCACACATTTAACTAGTTGCTTATTAGCCAGCTAATATATTGGTTGTTAATTCTTCTTGAGCATATTGTACATTATGAGGTCAGTTCCTCAGTTTGTACTGAATTATTCTTATGTTTTAGATGCAAAAAGGGAGAGTGCTTTCAAAGTCCTGCCCAGCTTGCAAGAAGGTTTGCGGTGTCTGTCAGCGTAGCGTCCAGAGCATGGAGGCGCTACCAGGAGACAGGCCAGTAGATCAGGAGACATGGAGGAGGCCATAGGAGGGCAACAACAACAAAAATAATTTTTTGTGTGATTTTGTTGTCCGCACATTCAACTATGTAAAGAATAGTATTTAAATATTTAAAAGTAAAAGTATTTAATATATAATATTTCATATATATTATATATATCAATATTTTTTTAGCAGTGTATATACACTACCAGATTTTTAATGTTTAAAAATTAAAAACGTTTTGCTCATCTAGCCTGCATTTATTTGATAGAAAGAACTGCAAAAACTGTGAAATTTGGTCTATTTATATATGTTTAGTATCATTACTCCAGTCACATATAGCCACAACAACTCACAAAACATTTATTATTATTATTATTATGTTGAAAACAGCTACAAGTTACAAAACCTTTTAATTTCAAATAAATTATGATATTAGGGTCTTTTTGAAGAAAGTAATCAACTCTGTTATAAATATTAACAACAACAATAATAAAAAATGTTTCTTGAGCAGCAAATCAGCATATTAGAATAATTTCATGTGACACTAAAGACTTGAGTAATAATGCTGAAAATTCAGCTTTGAGCACAGGAATACATTACATTTTTTTACACAAAATGATTAAAACAGAAAGCACTTATTTTAAATAGAATAAATTCACAATATTACTGTGATCAAATAAATGCAGGCTTGTTGAGCAAAAGAGACTTCTTTAAAAAAAAAAAAAAATTAAGTGTTTACATCTCCTTTGAAAATCTGCAAAATTTTAATTATTTTACCAAAATAAGAAGGATCATACAAAATGTGTGTTATTGTTTATTTAGTACT
>JAUMHR010000059.1:13004693-13019085 GCA_032361145.1 Enteromius fasciolatus | reverse complement strand
TTTAATAATTTTTAATAACAAAAAAATATATATATAACAATTTAATATATATATATATATATATATATATATATATATATATACATTTATGCATGTAAATACATATAAATACACAGTGTATATTTTGAAAATATTTACAAGTACATAATAAATATAGTTGTTTTGAAATTTCGAATCCAAATATAATTCTCAAATAATTATTTATTTATTTATGTGTGTGTTTGTGTGTGTGCGGGTGGGTGGGTGTAAAATAAATAAAAGACCATGTGACACTGAAGACACTAATGGGACACTAATAATGGTGAAAATTCAGATTTGCCAACACAGAAATAAATAGCATTTTAAGATATATGAAAGCATAACTACATGACATACCTGTATCACACATGTGGTTTGTCTTAATTTCTTTCTTAATTTAAATAGCTCTGCTTTAAAGTCAAAATAAAATGGCATTTGCAAACCATTTTACTTTCGTAATATGCCAGAAGCAGAGCCAAACAAGATATTCAATGGTTTTGGTGACTTTATGCACCTGGAATGGACTGGATAATGACAATGGGGTGTTAAGCACCATAAAACTGAATAGATTAGACTTGAATTGAAACTGGTAATTCGTTTACTTTAAGTAACAGAACAACAGGCTTGAGGACATCAGCCAAAAAGTATTTTTAGAGGCTGAGCAATTGAACATTTGCTTCTTTGGAGTAATGTTGAGTGATAAATCTTGTTCAATTTAAACAAATACATACTATCAAGTAAACCTGGTTAATTTTGCTTTTATTTTTAACTCTGTCCAATGTAAGTGCATGCTGCTTTGTTTTTTTCTCTTATTGTGAATACTGACCATCTCATCATTCACATGACCCATGAACATGAGCAAAAGAACTTCTCAAAAGATCCTCAGAATGATAAAAGCCAAATATGAACACACTCACTACTGCAGTTTCTGTCATCCAAGACGTGGATATTGAATTTTCATTCAATTTGTGGCAATACTGAAAATATACAACCTCTTTTTTCATTTATTGCTGACTGAAGAGAAGCGCCTCTTAACCTGAATCCTCATATAACCAATTACTCTTTTGATTTTTATGGCTCTTGTGTAATGATTGCCATTAGTCGGAGCGCACTGACCTTCAGTAAACAGACCACTAAATGTGTTCTGCTTACACTAAACAGATCTGTTGCATTGGACTAGGCCATATAAAGAGATTGATCGCACAACTAGCAGTGGACATTAGACCCGGAACAATCCCTCCTGCAGGGCAGCTGAGGTGGAGCGCTGACCTCAGCAGTGTCCGTATTGAGAGTCGACTTCTTTTATAAACGGCGCTAATGTGTCAAAGCCACTGACAGGATTGGCTCTTCTGTTTTTTTCCCCCGAGCGGTCCGTCTATCCGTGTCTCCTTTTCCGTACAGACATACTGCAGAGTGACATCCTGACTCTATTTGGCTGGCCCTGCATAATTTAAAACCTCCTGTTCCCCTGTGAGAACCGTTACAGACATGCTGCAAACCTTCCTTCAACGCTTGTCTCTCCTCACTACTGCTTTGTTCCAAAACGCTGCACTCAAATGAGCATTTTTGTCCTAATGCCTGTGTCCTTGTTGCGTTGGCTCTTTCAAGTGCATGTCAATAGTCAATCCATAACGTCACTTACAAGATGAGACAATCACATCGAACAGAAAATCACGTCAGCATCTTTCCTGCGCTCTCTCTCTCTCTCTCGTTGGCATGCAGCTTTCTATATGTGCATTAGTCTGCCTGAACTTTCATCCACTGCTCTTCGCCTACAAAATCGATGGGACATAATTTTTCAAAAGCTCTAAAGAGGTTGAGAGTAAATTGTGTGCATGTGGGTTAGGGGGCGTCCTGTGTTCTGGCAATTTGTGCTACCCTGTCAGATTTAGCTTCCTCCCATTAAAAAAGTAAATGCAGCACAAATGCTACCTGTCAAAAAGATGTTTTATTAATGTCTACACCTACCACTATACTAAACCTAGTAATGCAAATATAAAATTATGCGTTATACAGTATGTGCCGTTTTGACTAGGTATACAGCTACTGGAAACCAACAATAAATATTTTTTTCCTACCCATTAGATTCATGTCTACACCTACCCCAACCCTAAACCTACCCTTACAGTAATGCAAATACATGAAATATTGCTATTCAGCGTGATAAACGGAAGCAATATTAAGGTGTACGCCCCGGTAGGAAAATCTGATGGGTAGGACAAGGACACCTGGACAAAAAATTTGCCTAATCAGTATTTGTTTCTTCCAGTAAATGATAAACAAACTTTCTGAGAAATTCTAGTAATACAATACAGTATGGATATACACACACATATATAATTACAAAATCAAATAATTAGTAACTGAAGTGTGTGTGTTATGCTAGCTGTGACTGTAGCGTCTGTCGTCTCTCTTAATGAAGACACAAATACATGAACAACATCTCCAGAACTACTCTGAGAGTCACTTCATGAGCACTTTACCCATTGGTTTGAGTAAAACTAGCATTTTATCACAAAACACAAAAATGGAAAGGTAACACATCAAAGTGCGCTTTAACTTGAAGAAACTGTGCCAGAAATCTATTATTGATCAGCTCCTCAGTACTTGAGCGAGCTCTTATCACATTATAGTCCTCCACATCTGCTGCGTTCTCAAAACTCTGGCCATTGGATAATACCTAGAATATCAAAATCTACTGCAGGTGGCAGACCTTTTTCCTATTTAGCACCGAAACAATTTACAATTTACCTAATACTGTTCGGGAGGCAGGCACACTCTGTCAGTTTTAGTTTAGATTAAAGACACATCTCTTTACTCTGGCTTACACATAACACACTAATACACATTTATTAATCGAATCTGTTAAAGGATTGTTAGGCTTCATTAATTAGATCAGCCAGAACCAGGAACACTCCCCACATGATATACTCATTACAGCGTAAAAAAAATGGTTTCTACGCTAATATTTGTCTGTCTCTCTCTTATTCGGTTCCTCAGTCTGTATCCAGATTAGATAGTGTACCAACACAAAGAGATGTTCTTCATTGGAGACCAGAACACCTAGATGAGCTCCGTGGACAGATCGCCGGATCCAGATGCACATAAACAACAAACACTATAAGTCCTTTACACAATCTGACATGTGTTTAAATTGAACTGGAATTAGGTGCTGGGCGTCCGGCCAGAGGAGAACTGGACCCAACTAAGCCTGGTTCTCCAAAGGTTTTTTCCCCCATTCTCTCATGGATGGGGTTTTGGTTCCTTGCCAAAATTTAAATGAATGAAACAGTTGTTTTAATATAACTTATCTTACAGTGTCTTAGATTTTTACTAAGGGGCAGTTGGGGGTTAAAAAGCAGTGTTTTGCAACCAGTCTGAATGAAGTTGTGCTTTTCTTTGCCTGTTGCGATTTAAGAGATTAATTTAATTAAAATCCAGCTCACATCTAACCATCTACCTGACAGGCATTAGCATAAGGTTAGGGACTACAGCAGTATAACTTAGGATTTTTGGATAAACTCAAACAAGATCTGTCAATTTGCGGCAGAAGAGACATGAGTCAGACGTACCAGCTGCAAAGCACTTCAAAGGCTCCAGATGAGATGTTTTATTCCTCCGGTCCCAAAGCCCCGAAAGACACGTGGAGCAGCGCAGTGCTTCTCTAATGCTTGAGATGACCTTCAGAGGCCGTTCTAATAAAAGAAAAGAAAAAAGACATAAAGAGCCTGCCAGGCCTTTGTAAGATGTCTAGGACAAGATTACTGTGACTTTAATTCTCTAAATGTCCCGCTACCTTCACCTGATCAGAATGCCACCTGCCTTTTGTTACCTTTCATGGCTTCAATTATTGGTCTTCTATGGAGAAATTTATTCCCTATAGTGAGACACATCCTCAGGACCACATTGAAAAACAATGGGTTTTTTTTCTATTTTATTTTCAGTTAACTTATATTCTATTCTATTCTGCTGAAAACATCCAGAAAGACACTGCTGAGTACAGCTGATTTAACAGACGTATCATTTTCTGACTTAGTTCACCTCACTACAATGGCATTTAAAATGGCCTGAAAGTAACAATCTGAATTTTGCGGTTTGAGTTTGCTTCGTCAGACTTCTGCAGTTTCCAAACCTTAATAAACCACATGACCTGTTCCTTTCAACTTCTCTTGTTCTCTGCACTATCACATCCAATCCCATTCTCACTTAGCATGTAACATGGCCTATTTTTCCTTAAGACCTTAATTTTCTGTTTACAAAAGAGATATTTGACCTTATGTGCAATTATGAAAAATATATACATTTTTAATGATACAAATAATATATCGTTCTTTTTGTTTACTTCTCATCTATACATAAATGCTATGTTTTCAGTCATAATAAGTACTTATGTACCTATGTACCTATTTAGAATTCTGTTGGTTAGAGATAAACCTATGGGGTTTACAGTTTAAGAAATGGTTTTGACCAGTAGACGGAGAGCCATTCATTTTTCTGGAAATGGCCAACTGCGCATATCACAACTATTGTATATATTTTTTTTAATTTATGTATATATTACCATTAGAAAAGACATTAAAAATAAATATTCTTTTAAAATAATAGTTTTTTTTTATTTTTATTGCATTCTGAAATGTTTGTTTTTGAAAAAATAACATAGTAATTTGACAGAAAAATGCCACATAAGACACAACTAAAGGATAAGACTTTTGTAGTTGCGTATAAATTTTGATGAATAAAATGTAAAAAAAACAAAAAAACAATAATAAACTTAATAATGTATAAGAAATTCAATAAATAATAGGTAAATTAAACCAACAGAAATATGCAGAAATGAAGTATGAAGTATGAAAACATAACATTTTTACAATTACATTCCGAACATGAATCAGTGCACGTACATCTGGCACAAGAACACTGTGTGTGTGTGTACTGGTTTGACTAGACTATACTAACCAAATGTCCTCACCTATATAGTGAAAGATGAAAACAACCCACTAGTGAGGACATTTAGCTGGTCCTCACTAAATAAAAATGCTTATAAATCACTCAAAAGTAGATTTGATGTAGATCTAGTGTCCTGCACATGTTTCTATGAAGGGTAGGTTTAGGGAGAGGGGTTGGGTTTGGGGTTAGAAAATATCATTCACCTGATAGAAAATCAATGGAAGTCTATGTAATGTCCTCACTAAGATAGCAAAACAAACATGTGTGTGTGTGAGAGAAAGAGAGAGAGTGTGTGTGTGTGTGTGTGTGTGTGCACCTGGTATTTGTCCCCAAAAATATAGGAATACCAGTAAATTTTGACCTTGTGGGGACATTTGTCAGGTCCCCATGAGGAAACAAGCAGAATAACATTTTTTGAAAACCTAAAACTGCAAAAAAGTTTCCTGTAAGGGGTAGGTGTAGGGTCAGTATAAGGCAATACCACATACAATTTGTGCAGTATAAAAAGCATTACGCCTATGGAATGTCCCCATAAAACATGTAAATACAACATTTAAGTGTGTGAGTGTGTGCCCATGTCCGTGAATAAGGCCCCAACCCTTCACATCATTGCTCTGCTTCTGTGGCTGATTTTATTCTCCACATTTTATAAAAATGCTCTCTGTCGATCCAGTTGAGCAGTCATACATGTGTGGGTTTGTGTGTGCAAGTGTGTGAGTGAGCATGCCTTTTCTACATTGCATTTGTGCTCTAGTACTATAGCTTCCTTTCTGTGATATAGTAATAGCCATATTGACCCCAAAGACCTATTTGTAAAAATAAAATACCCTTTTTTATGTAAATGTAGATGAAAAATTATGAAAAGTCAAAATTTTATTTCACTGAGATGAAGGGAAACATCTTTTTAAATTAAGTAAAACTTGTTTGAGAAAGGTCTTATTAGGACAATTCCCTCAGGCTCCCGCCATTTAGATTTTTGCGGTGCTCCTGTTCCTCCCCCCACCTTTTTCTTCTATTTTTAATTTTTTTTGCTCAGAACATGCCTGTTATTTATGAGGCTTCACCCTAAATCAACTGCAATGATGAAACTTCAGGTTATATTTCAAAGGAAGGTTTTGAACATTGTGAACACATTTGTGCCAAATGACAGATACCTCCTTGTAGATAAAATCTGAAAATAAATGTTTAATGCCAAATAATACATATTTGCACACTCAATATGAATGTCTAAATATCATTACACACCACACATAACTGATTAAATGTCTACATTTGTAAAACAACAGCTAATACTGCCAATACTTACAATATGTGTCTATATTTTCAAGCACAGAACATTTCTGCTGTGGCTGAAATTCTGAGAGGTGTCTGTCACTTTGCCCTGTGCAGCTCTGCTGGATAAACTCTCCTCATAAAGGTCTGGACTGGCAGGCAGGACTGGAGAACAATGCTGACATCAGCGCTGACTGACAGCATAATAGAGCTAAATGCTTTAACGCTAGCATGCTTCCACTGGATTGGGTTTACAATGACAAATGATTGATGCAGAAATTCATGGTGCTTAAGACTCATTTTCCAGCTAAATGTCATCCCATATATACTGCCAAACAACAGCTCAAATTATGATTACTTACGTTTGGCTACGTTCAGATTTAACACTAGCTAACTACTTGCTGAATGAATATGTCACCTACTTTTTTTTTTTAAATAACATGAAACAAGCACTGTATGCTAACAAGTTGCTGCATAAGACTATAAAATGAATACTAGATTTATCAAGATAGCACATAAACTCTTTTTGTGCTAGTATTGTATTGTAGTCATTATTTCGTAACTTAAAGGGGTCATATGATGTAGCTAAAAGAACATTAATTTGTGTATTCTGTGTAATGCAATGTGTTTATGCGGTTTAAGGTGCAAAAAACACATTATTTTCCACATACTGTACATCATTGTTTCTCCTCTAAGTGCCGGATCTCTGGCATGCGGCCGTGAGGGGGAAAAAATTATAATATTTTAGAGCCTGCGCATGCGGTTTAATATTTTTGAGCCAATTTATTTCAACCACCAATCATATGAGAGGAACGTGAGACACCGTTGTCTATGAATGACCGTGTCTGCGATTTAAAAATACATTTGTGCAAAAAAGTGATAATGGCCATGATTTCACCTCTAATCTTCAGTTTAGCAGTTCAGTTCTTTAGCACTTTGAGCACTTGTTCTTTAAGCACTTGCTATTGTTTAGCAGTTTTTTAAGCACTTTAAGTTACACTCTTGTTACTTTATTTTTGTTATAATTGTCAATATTTGAAGCAAGTCACACACACACACAAAAAAAGTTTAGGATCTGGATTTTTTTTTACTTTAACCCCTGTCTAAGCCCTACTGTACCTTTTGAAGCGAGCCATTTTGTACAAAGCTCACCGTTTTAAAAAAGCAAGGTGTGTTCTGATTGGCCAGCGTTTGGCGGAATGGTCACGCCCCTTACCATAACGTGATGCTGCATCCCAGCGCTATGACACCAAAACATTAAAACACATCATAAACAAGGCATTTGTTGCATCCAGTGGGCATATAATACTGATTATCAAGACTTAGTACTCTTTTTAAGCATTGCATGCATCGTGCCTCGTAAACATAACACCAATGTCGGCATTCGTGATTGGAGAAACAACAAACACTACTGTTACCCCTGTTCAAAACTCACATTTGAATAGCAATAGCTGGTTCTTTTAATAAGAAAATGTCACTTACGTAAAGGTTGTGAGTCAGAAGCACCAGACACTCCTTGTAGAGGTGGAATTGCCTAACTTTATGGTTTCTGTGCTCAGCCAGCATAGGTTTTAGGAATCAGTTCTCCGTAAATGCGCTGAACACACTCTAATATGTGTGTTGAACTGTTCTGGAACAGTGTTGTGAATACAACTTAACCACTGATTTCTTGTCATGTCCTCTTTTGGAAGCACAAACAAAGTAGTTTCACTTTCACAATGAAACAAAGAGTCTCCTGAACATGGCGCCTGCAGCAACACTATAGCAAAAATAATACCTCTGTCTTTTTTGCGTAAACTGTGTATGGATTAACTTGCTCTGCGGAGATCTCTCTCCTTTTCCCCTATAGTTCACACCTGGAAGGCATTTCCTAACTGACAGTAATGGAGTAACAAACTACCAGTCCAAGTCTGCTCCAATTCTTTATATAAATACATGTGCAAAGACACAACAAATTGGCGACGAGTCCAAACCCAGTTCTCCAGCTGCACTGACAGTTTTTTAACGGAGACTGTGTAGAGAGGAAAAGAAAGTAAAAGGACACCCGCGAGAACAAGCTAAGCTGACGGCTAAAAGCGGAGGAACGGAAAAGGAGACACAATAAGCATGGCACATATAGGAATATGATGGTTTGATGGCACAAATGAAGATTGGGAAGCATATATTGAGAGTTGAAATGTATTCCACAGCAAATGACGTGGAAGAGGAAAAAAAGTCCCCACGCATCTTAGCCTTATAGGCACTAAGACATATAACTTACTCAGAAATTTGCTTACCCCCGAAAGGCCCACCACTTTCCAAAACATTGTAGACACATTAAAAAACCACTTAAACCCAAAATTCCTTTTGATTGCAGAGAGATTTCGTTTTCACAACAGGAATCAGTACATACACGAAAGCGTCACCGAGTATATTGCTGAGCTGCGCAAATTGACTCAGTTCTGTGAATTTGGTGCAGGACTTTCTAATGCACTGCATGGTGTGTGGCTTGCACACAAAAAAGATTGTTGTCAGAAAAGGATCTTACTCTGGAAAGAGCATTGGCTGTTGCTGTCTCTATGGTGACTGCGGCCAAAGAAGCCTTAGAGCTACAAAAAAGGGCTGTGGATAATGGTCTACATAAAATGTCAATGAATGATACCAAAAAACATGAACAGAAGTGCTACAGGTTTGGCAAAACATCACACAAACTCAATGATTGCTGGTTTAAGGACAAAAACTGCAGAAGGTGTAATAGACCTGGACACATAGAGCGGACGTGCAAACAGAAATCCAGCAGAAATCAAGCACATGAAAAAGACAACAGAACAAAGTTCAGAGATAAACGTATACATAATGTGACAGAAAATAAAAGTGGATCAACCTTAGAGTCAGATACAAATGGAAAAAGTTGGTGTCTAAAGTTGCATAATGTAAATGAGAGTGAAGATAGAAAAACACTGGACGTGTCTGGCGTCCAGCTCTATCAGTCATTTCATATGCTGACTACAAGAGGCTGCTCCCCGAATTAAAATGGTTAAAAACGTCTGTACAGCTAAAGACCTACACTGGCCAAAAGGTGCGCCGCAAGGGTAAACTTAAAGTGACCAAGAAAAAACACTACAGTTGATGCTGTACGTGCTGGAAAAAGTTGGACCCCCACTGTTTGGGCGTGAATGGTTAAGCAAGATTAACCTCGATTGGCACACAATTAAGGCTTTAAAGCTGACAACAACAGCCCTCATAAAACCACGCAAAAATTGTCACAGCTGCTTAATACCCACAAGAAGGTTTTTGGCAGATGGAATAGGCAGACTAAAAGGAATAAAAGCAAAGATTGAGCTGAATGAAAATGCATCGCCTAAATTCCTCGTCCACTCCCATATGCACTGCGTCCCAAGCTGGAACCGGAACTTCAGAGTTTGGTAGCGTCTGGTATCCTATCAAAGGTTGAACATAGTGATTGGGCGACGCATATCGCTCCTGTGATGAAGAAAGGAAAGACTGAATCTGTTCGTATATGTAGAGATTTCAAAGTGTACCCACTGCCCACGTATTGAGGTCATTTTCGCTATGCTGCCAGGTGGAGAGAAATTTTCAAAGATTGACTTAGCACAAGCTTACTTACAGATGGAGGTCGAGGAGTCAAGTATGGAACTTTTCACCATCAACACCCATAAAGGCCTTTTCCCAATACATGGGACTTGTATTTGGCATTGCATCAGCCCCTGCAGTCTGGCAGAGAGCGATGGACCAAGTGCTGCAAGACATTCCAGGTACACAGTGTTACCTTGATGACACCATTGTGACCGGCAAAAATGACGAAGAGCATCTAAGTAACTAAGATCTAAGCATCTTAACAGGCTGAGTGAGTATGGCCTGCTTGCTAAGAGAAGCAAATATGAATTCTTCAAGAGTGAAATCGCATACTGTGGACATGTCATTGATAAGCGTGGCTTACACAAGTCTCAAGAAAAAGTTGAAGCAGTGCTTCAGGCACCTAAACCAGAGAACGTGTCACAGCTCAGGTCGTATTTAGGCCTAGTAAATTACTACCATAAATTCCTCCCAGACTTAGCCACTGTACTGTACCCACTTAACACACTGCTGCGAACTGGAGTGCAATGGAAGTGGTCAAGAGAATGTGACAGGGCATTCCTAGAAACAAAGAGCCCATACGGGATTGGCTGTGTCTTGTAACACCTCATGGAAGATGGAATGGAACAACCAGTAGCTTTCGCCTCTAGGTCACTGACGAGTGTGGAATGCAATTATGCACAAATAGATTGTGAGGCCCTCAGCATAGTATGGGGTGTTAAAAAGTTTCCCCATTACCTGTATGGACAAACATTCACGATTGTGAGACCATCAATCCCTGGTGAAAGGGAATATCAGTGATGACAGGTGCACGGCTGCAGCGATGGGCACTTTTCTTAGGAGCTCACTCATACAGGATCGAATTTATAGGAACCAGGCAACACAGCAACGCTGATGGCTTTTGAGAGAGAATGAAGAGACTTCTTCTCCAGACCTCGTGTAGCAGTAGTAAACCAGCTGCCTGTAACAAATGCAGAAATACAAAAATATACCAGAAATCACTTGACATTGTCAAAGGTGTATGAAATTACAATGCGAGGATGGCCAGTGAATGGTGTTTTCCATTTTAATACATGAGTATTCAACGAGATCAACTCTCCTTTTGTCAAGGAACAGTGCTGTGTGGCTCCCGAGTCGTTTCCCCAAAACTGCAAGCCAGAGTGTTAGAGACACTTAATGAAGGACACCTGGGCACAGTCAAGATGAAAAGCTTATCTCGGAGCTACGTTTGGTGGCCAGGTATAGATAAACAAATCGAGGATCTCACCAAAGGCTGCTCAGGATGCCACATTGTTCGAAACGCCCTCAGATCCATATTTCCCAGAAATGGTTTACCTAAACAAATTGTGAGAGACAACGGTCCCCAAATCACTGCAGAGGAGTTCTCCCTATTCATGAAGAAAAATGGCATAAAACATTTTAAATCAGCACCATCCAGGCGACCAACAGGTTGGCAGAACGGTTTGTCCAAACTTTTAAAAAGTCAATGAAGGCGATGGACAAGGAGGAAATTCCTCTCCAGCACAAAGTGGACAACGTCCTTTTTGCTTACAGAAACTCCGTTCAAGTCAATGCTACTACTTGGCCGAAATCTTAGGTCCCGCATTGATCTCCTGAAACCACATCTATGGAGGGAAGTGCAGAATAAACAGTTCAACCAAGGGCTGCAAGGGATTTTGAGGTTGGACAGGAAGACCTGGCACGTGACTACAAAGGAGACAAGTGGACACCTGGTACAATTACCACAAGAACCAACAGGACCATACTCAGTGGATGCTGGTAAACAAACTTGAAGACGCCATGTGGACCAGATTCTGGATGTACAGTTCTCATTCTCAGTATCATCACAGATTGTCTTTGTCTCACTGAAACTGACAGTAAAGAAGTAACAAACTACCAGTCCAAGTCTGCTCCAATTCTTTAGATAAATATATGTGCAAAGACACAACATACACATTTGCGTGGTGTTTGAAAATAAATATCCACGGATATGTGGGCGTATCAACAAGTCTGATTTAGCTCAAAACGATGTGGAAACTTGCTCTATATTGTGTTATTTGAGCACCAAACCCAGATTTAGAGCATTTCATTCTAATCAAGTGGATTCTAAAATGTGGATTTTCCCCCCATATGTGTAGGTGAAATGCTAATACTTACATAGTTGAAAGTTACAAAAACACACTTTATCTCAGCTGACATGTGTCACAAATGTCTGTGAGATTCATGTTCAGAGTTCACCTTTGATTTAGAGCTCTGATCAAAGCAGATCCGATCCGTGTCTCATCTGTGTCAGGGCTCTGGGAGATGTAAAATGTCTCACAGCAAATAAAACAAAAAAACAACAACAAATAATACAAAAGTTTGCACTTACAGCTAAAGCACAAGCTGTATTATTTTAAGATATTTCAAATATATAAATATCAACACGAAGAGCATTCAGTGATATTAAGGTCTACCTAAAACAAACTCAATTCAAGTGGTGAAAATTGGCAGGTAATTAATTTAGTATAAATGTGAGCTATTTTTCAGAGCGTAAATTTAATGAACCTTTAATGAGTGTATGGAGCCTGTCAGAATAAAAGTGATAAATTACAAGGCTTCATCAGTAATTATGTGAGCTCCTGTTGGTTCATGGTTATGAATTCATCAGATTTAGAATCAGAATGAGCTTTATTGCCAGGTATGTTTATACATACAATGAATTTGTTTTAGTGACAGAGATCTACAGTGCAACAGAATGACAGTGACAAGACAACATACAAATAATAAAAAGAATAATATACAAACATACAAAATAGTGTGCAAAAACACAATATATAATACAGACATTCAAGTAAGAACAGGTATGAAGTGTTTGTACATGTATTGTGGTCGAATTTCACGTGTATTGTTCATGACATGGACTGCCTTAGGGAAGAAAACATTCCCGTGTCTGGTCGTTTTGGTGCTAAGTGCTCTGTAGCGTCGACCAGATCGCAACAGATTAAAGAGGGAGTGTGCTGGGTGTGAGGGGTCCAGAGTGATTTTCTTAGCACTTTTGCTCACCCTGGATAAATACAGATCTTGGAGAGTGGGGAGGGATGATCCAATGATTCTCTCAGCAGTCCTGACTAACCTCTGCAGTCTTCTGAGGTCAGATTTGGTAGCTGACCCGAACCAGACAGTTATAGAAGTGCAGAGGATAGATTCAATGATTGAGGTGTAGAACTGTATCAGCATGTCCTGTGGCATGTTGAACTTCTTCAGCTGATGACGGAAGTATAACCTAATAGATTGCAGTGATGGGATGATGGTGTTAAAGGAAGAGCTGAAGTCCAAAAACAGGATCCTCACTTAAGTCCCTGGTCTGTCCAGATGTTGCAGTACATAATACAGTCCCATATTGACTGCATCATCCACAGAACTGTTTGTTCTATAAGCAAAATGCAGGGGGTCCAGTAATGGTCCAGTGAAGTCCTTCAGATAATACAACACCGGTCTTTCAAATTATGTAATGACCACAGATGTAAGAGCTACAGGTCTGTAGTCATTAAGTCCAGTAATTTTGGGTTTCTTTGGGAGATGAATGATGGTGGAACTTTTGAAGCAAGAAGTGACTTCACACAGCTCCAGTAATCTGATGAATATCTGAGTGATTGGGGCCAGCTGGTCAACACAGGTTTTTAGACAGGCTGAAGTCACACCGTCTGCGCCGGTTGCCTTCCTTCTTTTGTTCTTCTTGAAGACCTGGCGCACCTCATCTTTACTGATCAAACAAGCAGTTATGGGGGAGAGAGGGGTTGCAGGAGGTGTGAATGGAGTTCTCTCAAACCTGCATTAGAATTCATTCGGATCGTCTGCCAGTTGTTCATTCTCTAGTGCTAGGGGATGGTGTCTTGTAACTGGTGATGTCTAACTGTGTCACCAGAGGAGAACTGAGTTTGTGGCATTCCAGAATAATTCCTCTTTGCCACTCTGATCTCCTTTTCCTGTGTGTATTTGGCCTGTTTGCACAAAACTCTGTCCCTATTCCTGCAAGCATCTTTTGTTTTGCAGAGAACCATGGTTTGTCATTGTTGCAAGTTAAACGAGTCCTGGTAGAAGTCCTGCACATATCCTCACAGAAACTGATGTATGTTACAGCCTCTTTGAGCTCGTCCAGATCGTTGGCAGCAGCTTCAAAACCGACCAATCAGTGAAAGAGAAGCAGGCTTGTAAAACCCACTGTGCTTCATCAGTCCATCTTTTTACAGTCCTTAATACATTTTTAGCTGATTTTGTCCTGCTGCCGTGCAATTTCCCTGTTGATTCTGCGTCGCGATGCGCTCTAAATAGCTGAAAGCCCAACAGACTGCACTGATTGTAATGGCGTCGTTCAGCCAGGTTTCCGTAAAACACACAGCAGCAGGGTTTGAAAAATCCTTTTTGATCCGGGGGAGCAGAAGACGCTCGTCCATTTTGTGGGAAGAGAGTGGAGATTTGTCCAGATGCATGCTAGGCAATCCGTGTCTGAGTTTCACGAGTGTCAAGTCAAGTCAAGTCACTTTTATTTATATAGCGCTTTTAACAATACAGATTGTAGCAAAGCACTGAACATTAT
>JAUMHR010000059.1:12978108-13004593 GCA_032361145.1 Enteromius fasciolatus | reverse complement strand
ATTGTAGCAAAGCACTGAACATTATCAAATAGAACAACAGAGTAATGGTAATGTATAATGACGAGAATTAAACTTTAGTGTGTGCTTCCCCAATCTATGCGTCCTGAAGCGCTTGAACAGTACAGCAGCTCTGCTAACTACAATGTTCAGCCAAACGTCTGAACAATCAAAATCCGGTAAAAGATTTGTGGAGAGTTCTGCCGAATGATCAGCAGTTCATCCCTGGTAAAACTGATGGTGTTTGAGAAACAAAAAACAGGAAAAAATAACAAAATCACTTAAGAGCTGAGCACTGAGGCTGCCATGCTCGACGCCATCTTGCAATGATGGACTGTTGTTAGTCCATCGTCACGATCCAGACATTGTAGTTTCTGTCCTCAAACAAATGCAAATCGCAGAAATGCTAGAGTAAGCAATTAAGAAGGGCATAAATGGATACATTACAGTTTTTACTGGTTGGAAAACTATCTTTTCAGTCCAGAGAATCAACTTTCTGCTTGGTCTGCGAGCATGGAGAATGTTTTTACTCTGGTGAGAAGCTGATTCACTGCATTCATTCACTCCAAAAGTCTTAATTATCTCTTTTAATTTGAGTCATCAGCCACCCTCAGGAAATTCCCTGTATGATGGGCCATTCAGAAATAATCAGAGCTGCAACCCAATGTGGCCTGAACAACACACACCCACCTGAGTCATTTCAGAAGAAACAATGACTAATAATCAATTTCAATAATTTCATTATTACGTTAACTACAATCTTCTAGCACACACTAGAACATGCTAAACCTGACAGACGATTTTATGAAACAAATGTGTTGCATCCAGTGGTGGAAATGGGCAAAATTCACTGGGGGGGACTCTACTGTATGATGGGCCGGTTTAAGGGGTTTAATTAAATACATTGGAAGATTTTTGGGACACGTTATAATCTAAAATTACATTTATTTACAACTTATTTAATATTTACTCAAAACCTTCTTGTATATAAAAACAGGCACTTGCAATTTCAATTAAAGATATTAATATGTCGTGACATGTCATACATTAAATATGTTGTGTTTGTAAATGTTCACGTTATAATTTAAGAATCATTAATGAACCCCAATGGAAAGAATGATTTCATAAAAAATACAAAAATAGAATGATTGTGTCTCTAACTGGTGTGCTCAGCTAAAAACACTTTTACAGGTACAGTATTGCAAGATTTGTAGATTTGCTATTTTTAATATTTTACACTTTGTAAAAACGTTTGCAGGTAGTTTTTAATATTACATTATTAAGGACTCAGGAGCACTAGTGGTCCTACTTCAAAAAAAAAGGAACAGACACTTTCTGATAAATGACAGAAATTAAGCTTGTCATTGATATTTGTGCATTTGTTTGATTATATTTCCAGAATATAACTGACCCCGCCAGTGCATGGCAGTAAGTCACGGTCTTTGTCATCGATTCAGTTAACAATTCAGTGAAACGCTTGATTTGTTAATGAAGGAATTGACTCTTTTTGAATTGTCAACTTTTCAAAAGCAAAGATTCATTCATGAACGAAACATAAAAACAGCGCTTCGAAGAGAATAGAAGCTTAGCCTGTATACACCTGTAAATATTTATACCTGTATATAAATGTGTAATTTAGAAAAAGCACCTGGACCGTAAAAAGCTGGTTGAAGTCTTTGGTCTTCAGAATGGTCGAGTCCAGTAGATTAGCAGTCCACTAGAAGCAGTGATACCTTACCCAAGAAAGAGATTTCAGAGATTGTAAGCTCTTAAAAATAAGGTTGTATAAAGGATGTTTTACATTAGGGGTTACATTGTTGCCCACAACAAAGAACAAAGTTGCTTTCCAGAACCTTTACTTTCCTCTTTCCTATAAAGTGTAATCTATCAGTCTTCACTTGATTTGCTGAAAAAAAAAACCTGCAGAAGACACACAACTTACCTAATCCACATCCGTAAACAAAGGCACTCCATACAATAAACACACTTCCTACTTATCATACTCTTGAAAATTGGCATTGTGTACTGGAAATATTGGTGGTTCTTATGATACATTGTTTCTTGTGATATTTCTTAATTTGAGATATTTGGACAAAAGCATCTGCTGAATGAATAAACGATTCTAAATCATTTGACCAGAGCGAACACTCAAATACCACAGATGTCCAGATATGAGCTGTCGGTCCTGGACACTAATGAGGATATTCTTTGTTCTATCTGAGAAAGATTCTGTGGGGGGAGAGATGAGAAGCTACAGTACAAGGTTTATGCATTGGCCCAGTGCCTGTCTATTTAAAGTTTCCCTTGTAGAATCAAACCTGCGATTCTCCAGTGGCAGCCGTGACAGACAGAGTGCTCATGTTACCTTGGGCTGCTCCAATCAAACAGGATTTGAAGTCCCAGCAGTCCCTGCCACATTAAAACAGCATAAAACACTAAGTGACTTTTGAGAGCAACATTTACCAACCACGACAGAGAGTTGAAGAGGCAATGACATCCCTGCATGCTTCAACTAGATGAGCAAATAACTTCAAAATTACTGGAGGTTTGGTCCCACTTACTTTCTCAATACACAGTTGTTGTATTTTTGCACGTGATTCGCAAACGCACATCGCTCTAAAGAGAAGTTTAGTCGTTGTAATAAACTGCCTTAAACAACTTTGCATGGTGTTACGTCACTAAATCCTCCCGTCCACCCACCGGTCATAAAAACAAGGGCTAAATTCAAAACAGCATACTTTTCCATTTAATTCCAGATAAAATAACCCTTATCTTTTTCTCCTTTTAAGACTTTTTTTTTTTTAACTTTTAAGCTCCACTAAACGTGTCCCGGATATTTCCTGACTGTATACTGCCATCTACCGTATGCTTACTGTAGGTACAGGTGAGCAACAAATGTTCAGCAAAATCACATTGCATACGCTTCAAAACCAGCAACAAATTATTTTTATTAAAAAACAAAAAAAAAACAAGGGGTGCAATGAAAACAATCTCAGACTGAAGAACTTACGCTATCACACTTTGACATGATCCAGCCACTAATCGTATTTTCGTATTATCGCATTTCTAAAGTGCAACATAAGTGATAAAACAGGAACTTGTTCAAAACGACGAGTTTTTTGCATAATTTTGAACTTTTTGGATTTCTCTCTCTTTTTAAACTAAGCTATTTGCAGAGTCAACAAATAAAACAGAAAACAAACACTGGGGACGACAACATAGAGCTTTGCTCTCTCGTTCTCTCAAGTATTCGCACAGGCTTTCATGCAAATGTAGGAATTCAGCACAAGCTCCTAAAACCAGTTAGTTCACAGATGTCTTATCACCATTTTGGACTACTTTTCTCTTCTCCTTCACTTTGAAAACATTCGCTCTGTAAAACTTCAGTTCTTTTATGCTCTCCTGGATGTCTTCCAGTGCTCTGAAAATTCAAACGGACACAACATTATTCTGACATTAGATGAAACAGCTTTTCTTTAGCCTTAAATATTTAAGTACATCAAAGCAATTTGTTATGCTAAATGTGGCATTCAGTAATACAGCTGTGGAACACCAGTGTAATGTTCACAGACCTGTGGGACGATTTTTTTTGCGGTGCGAGATTGTACTCCTCTGGATACCACCGTCTAAGCAACAGAATTGGGGAAAAAAAAAGAAAAAGTCTTTTGACATCAACTTCTTCCTGTATGTTTGAAAATAGTCTCTCTAGTTCATGCTGAAGCACGTCTGCACACATTAATGTGGTAACAGCAGTCGTTTGGTCATCTGATTAAACCTAGATGGAGAACATACCTGGACAGCTCTTTAATGGTGCTCACGTCTATGATGCGATAGTGCAGATGTCGCATGAACTGTGGCATGTACTTATCCAGAAACTTCTTATCGGCATGAACAGAGTTCCCTGTGGACGAAGAGAACTCAATTCTTTGTTTATATATCCCAAGACAGAATTGTGAGACTAAAACAATATTACCTTTTTTGTTTTGCTTTTTAATTCCGTGGCAAAAACTTCCATAATATTACACACCTGCAACATGTAAAAGAAACAACAGCAGTCTGTGTGGTTGGTTACCTGCGAGAGGACACTGTCCGGGCGGCGTGTGCTGTCGGATGAAAGACAGGAATTCATACTCCGCCTGCTGGAGAGTGATGTGACTGTCCCTGACCGCCTGAGTCAACCCTGACTGGCACATCACACAGAAACACAATCACACACATCAAGCCTCATTCACATGAAGCAGGTTCACTGATCTGTACCACTCACCTTCCCATGATGCTCTTTGCACCAGTCTGACATGCCATCAAGCAGCTCTCCTGGTTGGTTGATTATCAGGTTTGGCCCCTAACAACAGCAACCAACAATTTTCAAGCTTTAAAGCATTGTCGTATTTTTATTTGGGGTGAGACATATGTGACACATTAGATACAGGTGGTATTTGTGAGAAGTCCTACATACAGCACAGTACATACATAGAAACAGACATGATAGGAATTAAGCTAACATAATTGATCAACTCTACTTTGGTACATTATTTGTTGTTTAAGATGTGCTTTCTAAACACATTACCGGTGTACACCAGTACGTAGATCACTCTTAAAACTAGAAAACACCCACCTCTGCAATAATGTTCAGGTCAGAATCTGTAACGATGCAAGCCATCTCAATAATCTCGTCCTTCTCTATATCCAGACCTGTCATCTGAAATGGGTGGCATTAATATGCAACACTGAAAACTTCAAATGCACAATAACTTTGAGTGTTCTTACATTTTCTGCTACCTTGTCAGATTTTGCTACTTCCTATGAAAAAAATAGGTAGTACAATTTGATATCAGATAATGCTACCTGTTAAATGTCTACACCTCAAACAACCCTAAACCTACCCTTGCCCTTAATGCAAAGATAGTAATTATGAATGCAATATTTGGGTAGGAGAAAATGTCAGAACAGTGAGGACTGCAGACAATGTTTATCTGTAAAGAGTTCCTTGATATAAAACATTATAAAAAATATGGTAAACAAGCATGCCAGCTGGTCAATGGCTGCAGTGACTGTTCTGAATCTTGTGCAAAGACGTTTTGAATTGAACACGTTGTGCTTAATATGCTATAAGTCGATCGTCTATTTAGAATATTTTACATACTGTAACGTTATATTATGAAAACCCATGCAATTTCACTTTAGCATCCAGCATGAGATCAGCTGTCAAAGTCGGGGTGTTTAGTCATGCAGGCCTAACCGTTCAATAAAAAAGAAATCTTGATTATGACTTCTAAAAACGACTTAATGAAGTCTTATAAACAGTATATTCTTTTGTTTATCTGCTGCTTTTTACCTCCAGATCTACCCAGACCATCCGCTGCGCCAACGACTGTGACATCTTCCTGCTGGGAGGTCGTCTTGACATCAAACCCTTAGCGAGCACAGAGGTGCATGGACTGAAGAGAGATACGTTGTGGGCTGTAAACACTGGTAGGGGTGCTTTAAACCGCTGCGACGACACACAAACTCGAGTCAGGATTCTGAATGTTGAAACACACGCCGCACTCCACATGTGTTCCCGCATACTGCCGTCTTCCGAACGAATGTGTCGTAAATACCAGCGCGGCGCAACAGCGAAGGCAGGTCAGCGGCACATGTTGTTAAGTGAACACCATGGAAACAACAGAATAGGCGCTTTAGTTAAAAAAAAAAGCTAACTTCGCTGCTTGTTATTGCAAACTGGTGTGTCTTGCTATATTATGTTGATGTATTATTATCTTAATTATGAACAGAAGGGTTTTAGGGAAAATGTTTTACAGTTTACTGCTTTACAGTGACTCGTGAACCGGGAGTCTTGTTTATTCAAAAGTTTTTAAAGAAATTATGATTTACATTTTGTAGAAACTATAATATGTATGTGTGCGCTAATACATAAAGTAGTAGTGATGTGTTTTTTATTCCTTCAGGTTTTAAATATAAAACATATACTATATGAATTGTTTAGACATGTAGTACATATAAACTGTAAAATTAAATCTCTAACCGATTCCACATGGACAAAACATCCACCATTATTATTAATAGTAGTAGTATTAGTAGTACAGATGCAATAACGCAAGTCGGCCATGAGATGGCGCTAATGGACCATCACTGGAAATTAATATACTGTATACAGAAATTTGGAAAATATAGCACATCCCATGCAGATGGGTATACATTCAATACCCTGAAATCCAAAAGTACAAAGTTTAGGTTTGACTGGTCTAATTTAGTGTTTAATGAGCTTTTGTCATTTAACAAAATGTCGTCAGGCGGAGATATTGCTTCATATTTGCACACAGCCAGACAGACTAATAATTAGACTTAATGTTCGTCCTAATGCCCGGTGTGCATCATTTGGCGTGTAATACAGCTTTCATGTTCAAATCAAGCGACATGGTTGGTCACCTAATCAATTCTGCGGTGTCTACCGAGCCTGTCGTGGATATGAGATCTCAATTCTAACACTAATAGCCAGACAGGGCCGTAAACATCATATTTCAGCTCTGACACAGATAAGAATTTAATGGCTTGGAGTCACCCTGTGAAGTAATCTGTGTGATAAAAGCGAGCGGCCTCATTCAGACCAGAGTCTGACGGGAAATAGATAGATAGAGCGAGGGAGAGAATTAGGCTGGAGATGATGTCTCTCCCCTTCTCTCTCTGATGGCTGTAGTCTAATAAAGGCAGGAGAATAATTAGCAGAGTTGTACAGATGCAACGCTGCTGATGGCCTTCCTCGCCGTCTGATGGCACTAGAGTAATGCAGCATGGGAAAGGCCTCATGATGTGAAGACAGGCTTCATTATTCCTCTCCCTCAGTTTCTTTTGCGCACACGCACAAATTCAAACAAGAGAACTGAAAAAAATGATGAAACAGTAGGTAACCTGAGTTCAGGGCAAGATAGCCCCGCCACCCCCTTAATATTGACTTCTTCTTCTGTTATTCAATTGCAGAGCATTAATGTCCTGGAAGTAAGGCACTCACATTTCAACAGGCAAACACCTCTTTGAATATCTCAAATAGATGTTAAAGAGATTTGCGCTATTATTGAGCCTCTTGTAAGTGGGAGGAATATTTCTGGCCAACAAAACAAGTGATTCTGAAGGCTATACAGGGCTTCTGGACACTTCTGGGAGTTCATTTTGTGAGTCAATTTCTTGAAACTTTCATCGAGTGAGGTCGGTTTAGTCCTGCATTGAGGATCAGTTTAAATGCATTTGCAAGACTTTGATTTTTTTGTTTTGCCATTTTCATCTTAGTTTAACTTTAGTTAAGTCACTGTAATAGTTTTATTCCTATATAGTTATTAATATTTATTTTGGAATAGCTAAAATAAATTCATCATCTGGCTGAATTAAAAAAAAAAACATTTTGAAAAATTATATAATATTTCAAGTAATTAACTTTTTAAATGATTTTAGTTTTAGTTAATTGTTTGCATTATATACTTTTTTTTTTTTTTTTTTTTACAATGTGCCAATGTTTATCAGTGTTTAAAAATGCATTGTTTTTCCTGTTTGTGGATTTTTGGCGAACTGTACTAAATATAATTAGACCTCCATAAAAATCGTACCCAGAATTGGAACCTGATACAAGAGTTTGCACTCAGCAAATGCTTCTATCCAAAGCCAATTACAGTGCATTGCATTCAAGGTATACATTTAATCAGTTCTCGCTTTCGCTGGGAATTCGAACCCATGACCTTGGCATTTTCAGAGCCATGCTTTTCTGTTTGATGACACAGGAAGGATTTAGATGCATATTAGATTAGTTAGATGCTGTATGCTTGATGAAAAATGCAAATGTTAGCAGTGTTGGCGTTTTAAAAGGGCCACACGGGTCGTGTTAAAAAACGACCCTTCGTGTCCGACATCCTGGAAGATGTTTGGGGTTGAGCCATGTCATTACACAGGGGCTCAAAGTGATAATCCAGCAAATGGATTTAAGCTCTTGAAAGCTAGTAGTGCATGTCCTAATGCATCCGTCACTTCTGAACTCTCGCCAGATAAGAGGAAGGAAAGCGCTGGCTGCAGCCATAAAGTGGACAGACTAATGCAAGCCAGGCGTCTGATATCATCCACAGCACAGAACAGCTCACCCACAAACTGCCACTGTCACGAACAGCCATCGCATATATCAAAACGATGGAGACATTTATTTCAAAAGCATATCTTTGCTTCTGGATAAATGCCTGAACTTCCCAGTTCTAAACTTTTTGGCTGGGTCTCTGTTGACCCGGATGATTTGGCCACAACTTATTTCTAAAATCGGAAAATCGACAGGCTGAAGTCTGAAGTGCTTTCCACTCCAAAGAATACAAGGTGCAAGGTCACAGGAACCCATTAAAACTGTAAAAAACAATCCCAAATGATTGATTTTCAGAGAGTCGACTGTGGGCACCTTACTGTAAGGTGTAATTGTGGTGCGTTCGCATTCAGAGCCGAGTGCTACATAGAGGGTGAATGTGTCATGTAATGTTTTTAAGGTGATTTGTTGATCTTTTATCTTTAAAGGATTTTGCAGGAAGGCTGTTTATGGTGCTTGAAATGCTAGTTCAGCTCTTCCCTTTCACTTGAAGGGATAGTTCAACCCAAAAAAATCGCACTAGATTTCACAACAGCTTTATGTGAGAAAAATAACCACATACGGTCATATGGATTTGCAATGACATGAGTAAAGGATGGCAGAATTTTCTTTTTTTAGGTGAACTATCCCTTTAATGAGGCTTTATGGAAGCTTTGGTCTGTGCAGTAATGACATATATATGTAATTGTTCTGATCGGTTATCGAGCTGTCTGTGTTCACACTGTGGGCCAGTGTTTCTTGCACTGCTTTTCATGAGCGGTGCTCCCCCCCACTGAAGCTTCAGTACCTAAAAATCATAGTTTACCTGAGCTGTCTGCACTGAATGTGATGCAATAGTAAGATGTCTACTGCAAAATAATGGCTAGAAGCGTATTTCTAATGAGTTCCATTTGCAGGCTGTACGAGTAAACAAACATACAAAGCTACCAGTGCGGCCCAATTCAAGGACAAATTACTCTAATGAGTTAGTATGTTATGGTGCGTGTACATATTTATATATTTGTACAGTATATATGGTACAGTATAAACCAGTGATCTAGTAATGTACCGAAAAATTATGCAATTGAGTACATACAGTACGTGACCACAAAACCAGTCATAAGGTTTATTTTATCATTATTATTTTTTTAAAATTGAGCTTTTTGCGTGATTTGAAAAGTGAATAAGCTTTCCGTTATTGTACGGTTTATTAGGATTCAAGAATAAATGATGAAATCCTTGGAATCTGAAGGTGCAAAAAATATCTAAATATTGCTTAGCAAATTATTAATGAAAAATATTTTGATATATTTACAGCTGGAAATTCTCTTCTTCTTGGAACATGATCTTTATCATGATTTTTGGCATTTTAAAAAAATCTATAGTTTTAACCCATAAAATGTATTGTTGTCTATATTGCTACAAATATACCCGTGCAATTTATGACTGGTTTTGTGGTCCAGGCTCACATATAGTTACATATTCTAATAAAAAAACACACCTGAAGCAGATTTTAAAAAATAAAGAAAGAAGTTAAGACTTTTTGTCACTGTGAT
The DNA here is from genome assembly GCA_032361145.1 of Enteromius fasciolatus. Taxonomy (NCBI): domain Eukaryota; kingdom Metazoa; phylum Chordata; class Actinopteri; order Cypriniformes; family Cyprinidae; genus Enteromius; species Enteromius fasciolatus. Next base: position 12,994,951 of record JAUMHR010000059.1, on the reverse strand, counting down.
TGATTTAAACTAGTACATGTTGTGAGAGACATTCCTGACATAGGCCTATAGTTTGCAGCTGGTAAAAAGTGAGGTAATGTTTCACTTTTTAATATATATGTATATATATATATATACATATTTATATATGCCATGGACAGGTTTAAGGTGAATTACCCATGGCCATGGGACTGAAGTGGTACTTTAAACGGTGTTTGTATTGAACGCAATAACCTGTGATGATCATTTAGTACAGTTGCTCACAAGCTCTCATCAGTGTGACAAATTGAATCGATCACTTCACTGTCTAAGCAGAGCAAAAATAAAACCATATCAAGTTCTAAAAGTAAAAAGAGTTTTTAAATCCTCTGAAAGGAATCGTTTAAAGCTGTTTTCTATTCAGAGGGAGTGAATCTTGTATGTTCAGGCAATCAAAAAAAATGTGTTGTTGTCTAAGCTGAGACAGGGAGAGAGATCAAGAGATCATGTCACGCTCTTTTTAGTTTTTTAAAGCTTGCCAACACAAACCCTGAAGGTCAAATCAAGCCTGGCGTCTAATCACTCATCCAGTGGCCGTCTGCTGTGATTGGTGCCCCAGAGGTGAGGGCAGGGCCTTTCACCAAATCCCGAATACCAGAGCAGAATTATTTGTTTAGTTTATCCGGATGCCACCTGAATAAAAATGAGCACTTCTGATTGGAGGAGAATAACTTAAATAGGAAATAGGAATAGGAAAACCAAATGCACTTAACTCAGAAGCCACACTTGTATAAACCTGCACTGCGATATGCATATTTACGTGTTAAAGAAGAGTTTTTGACATTGATAAGACATCTGTGTTGTTTTAGAAAATAAACTTTTCCTCACAGCCGTGTGGGTGTTAGAGTCATCATGAAACAGCGTGTTGATAGATGGTAGGTTTATGTTGCTCTTCTTCACCTGGGTTTCCTGGGAAACGTGGAAATCCAATCAGATAAATTGTTTAGGGGTCTGTGAAACCTGTCACTGCAGAAATACTGAAAGAAGACGCTTAAAAGACAGCTTTGCTATATGACTCATGATTATTTCAAACCGTAACATGGTCAAGGGCCATTCGGAGCATTACTTAATACCCCAAGCATCATATTCTAGGGTGTTTAAGTCAGTAGAAATCAATGATACCATTGACCGAACAACCTGATCTTTTTGAATTTTCGCATTAAATACTCCAGCAACTTTTTCCATTAGAGAACCTGGGGAAGATCTATAAAAAACGTTGTTTGCCTAAAAAATGCTGCCTTCAGCTTCCTTATAGTTTGGAAAAATAACAATATATAAGAAATCTGGGCTTATATATGTATACATGTGTATATATAATATATACAGTACCATTTATAATGAATAAAAAAATGACATACACTTAAAAAATAAGGGTTACAAAAAGGGGGTCTGTTATAAAGATCATATAAAAATGGAAAGATTATAGCCTATATATATATATAAACACCATAACCAATAACACTATATTTCTGTCAGGTCTATCTATTTAATCATATTTAGATAATTGTAACATAATTCCACATTTCCCCCGAATCAGCACAAAAATGACTAATAATGCTCTGCAAATTAAGCAGCCATCTAGCAGACACATTTATCCAAACTGACACGCAGCACATGTTTTACAGGATAAGTCTCTTGGAAAAAGGTGTTTTATAATATAAAGCTAGCTGTTAGTGGTCACATTAATTATCAATTTTTCATATGGCACAGGAATTATGCAAAGTGCCTTGCTCAAGGGCTCATGATGGTTCGCACCATATGAGGCTCGAACAAACAACCGTCCAGTTGCCAGTCCTGACATGTAGCCACACCATGGTAAAACATATGGCCAGAAGTCCTATAATCCACTTTGATGCACAATTAAACCCATGTTTAACCCAACAGTGTGACCGTGACCCACTGAACAAACAGACTCACTTGGCTTGCACTGACACACACACACACACTGACCTGGAGCACATACTGACATTCACACTGCCTCAGACAAAATCTGGATTAGCTTTTGAAGAAACAAACAGAAGTTACAGAAAAGTGTGTATGTGAGTGAATCACTCTTTTGAAGTGGTTCTTTTGAATGAGTTGAACTGATTCAAAAGAATTGATTGTAATTACATTTTTAATCTTTGAGACTAATGAATCAAATGCAATCAAAAATGCAAGATTTATCTTTGATATATATCAGTTTTAAGGGTTTCCTATAAGAAAAAAAGAACGGCATGTAAATGACTCCCTATATGAACCATCATAACCAAACGAGTGAATGTTTCTCAAACTGTAGTCAATTTCATTCATTCTGCACTTCCAGATTAGAAATTAATTTAAAATCAACTTTTCTACACGGTTTTAGAAATGCTGAACTAGTTTTGCCACCGCACAACCAATCTTTGGCATTAGACGTCAGCAGCCCAGGTAATTTCCTTTTCAAAGAACTTTGTTTCAAGCCAAGAATACATCTGTGCAGACAATGAGGAAATTCTTTCACCTCAATCTATTAAAAAAATATAAGCCATGAACAAAGCACTTATTCCTGGAAGCACTGCTCTCACCCCAGTTTTAAAAGCTAAACCTTCATTTTTAAAGGCCTCATACCCTTTACTTTAATTAAAACCCAAAAACCCAAAGGCACAGAAGAACAGCACCTAAATCAATGGGGAATTTAAAAGGTTGAACTTTTTTATTTAGAAGATTTTCAAAAGTCAGCGTGATCTTTCAGAGATTTGATGCTCTGTTTTCCTCGTGTCGGTGAAATGCCACTCTTTTATCTGCGCAGTCAATGACATCTCTGTTTCAGTCTGACGATTTCCAACTGAATCCATGTAAATCCCTCATCTGAAATGAAACTGTAAAACACGCTCGTGAGGAACTGGATTAGGAAAAACACAGCTTTGTATGCTGCCAGCCTGTGGGTCAACCCGTGCCGGCATTTTCTAAATGTCAATAAGCACACGGTGATTTATTTTTAAGTCTAGTTGCAAAGTGCCCAGTGTCAGTAACAGCTGTTGATGGAGCTTCTGCTCGTGTGCCTTCTCAATGGCTTATAATTTATGTAGAACATAAAATACACAACCAGACCACGGCGGATCCGTGGGTCAGCAGAACCACAGGCTGTAATTGAGACCTTTGAGATTGATGTCTTATATATTACTCCATATATAAGGGCCAGTGAATTTTATAAGCCACCATATTTATCTGCATTTGCATTGATTGTAATTTTAGACTTTTACCCAGCCGTAACGACTGCTCGTATTTTCACATGTCTGCACCGGACCTACGACATAGACTGATTACTAATGATGGAGAATTAAGCTTTTCAAAACTCTGATTCACTTCAACCAAATGATTCGCTGTTTCAAAGAGCTCAAAACATTGCATGCTAAACAATGCAGCAAAAACTTAGTCCATGTATTAATAACACTTTATTTTCAGTTTGCAGATGATTCAATGCCGTTAAAAATGAAAATTGTAACGTTGTTTAGTAACGTTATAAATGTAAATTGTAAAATACTCACACAAACTCTGTTTAGAAGGCACCCATCCCTAAAGAGAGTCTGTGTGTGTATGTGTGTGTCATATGTATGCCAAAGTCCAAGTTTTTATGTGCATTTTCATGAGATCTGGCTGGTGTGTGTGTGCTTGTGCGAGTTTGTTATTTATACATATATATATATACATACATAAACAAGTGTCTGCATCTTTGAGCAACAGCCCCACTTAGAGGTTTAGACATGTAATTTCAGAATTATACATGCAAACATTAAATCTAGTTGGTTAAACTGCTGCTCAGTTGTTATTACGAGTCCAATAACTTCCAGAAGGTGAAGAAAAAACGTATTCTCTCTCCGTCTCTTGTTTTTTAAATGCTGATAAAGTCAACCTAATTAGTCTGTGATTGTGCAATCACGAACAATTATTGGACCGTCCTCATGTGCATAATACAAATGACAATTAATTACAGATGATAATTGTCAGCGTTTGGTTAGCGAGCAGGTATCATGCCGTGAGGTATGTCAGACCTCATCAGGAGAAGGAGAGGGGGATTTGCAGCTCATCGGCTTTCATTACGCACGATCAAGCCGTCCATCGGGGGAAGTGGGTGTTTGGCTGCTTGAGCTCTGTAAAGTTTGTTTTTGTTGTGTTTTTTTCCTCTATGTTGACATTTTGCGATGCTATTTAATAATAATTTATCATACTGCAACTATTTGACTCCTATGCTAGTGTTAGGTTTGTCCTGAGGGAGTGAGTATTTGAATTGAAATCTCATAACATGAATTATACAGTCAAATAAAGGTTTAAAAGATTTATGCTTTGCAAATAAGGGCTGCAAAAAGACGTTTCATTTAAAGAAAACTCGTTAATTTTTCAAGATCAATTCACCATATCTGAGAGAATGGATAATCTTAAACATCCCAGTTTAAATATGTCATTACACCAGCATTCACAATGCAGGTCTGAGACTGAAAGGCATTTTATTGATCATCAGCAGGGCAGTTAATGCAAAGGTGTTTGTTTCCTGAACAGAACCTGTTCCTGATTCCCCGAAAGACGTCACAGAAGGACAGACTCGTTCAAAAAGCAATCAAGTACTAAAGCAGAGCGAGCCAATTAAAACTGAAGTTTTACAAAAACATCTGCGTGTAGACCATTACGGTCATTATCTGTGAATAATGATCAATCCTCTTTCAGCTGGAACGAATGACCCATTTAGTAATTTTAGCTGCGTTAAAAAGGCTGGATGGGGGATATTTGTGATTCGCCAGGTCAACAGAGAGAACAATAGCTAAAAAAGAAAAATTGACATGCGTATTGACTTGTCAGGGACCTTAGAGACAAAATGTCAGAACTTAGTTCGTCATCGACCAGTTCAACTGCATCTGATATTAATTACACAACGCAAGTAGTTGAAGCTATACTGAACCTGTCCATCATCTTAAATGTCTATTATCAACAGAGGTAAAATCATTAATATGTGTTTCCATAACAGGCTTAATATAACACACACTTTGATTGGACAGTGTTATGACATTTTTACGCAGGATTAGATTGAAAATGCAAATATGTTTTGTTCTTTTATGGACAATGAAAAGGAAGCAAATCACTGAAAAGCCATATATACTAATTAATGTATTATTTTTTTAAATGTTTCATTTTAGTACTTTAGTTTTAGTTATTTTAGTACTGAACGAAATATAAAAAACAGAAGTAACTAAATAAGTAAAGTACTTTAAATAAAGTACTTTTTTATATTTAATTTTTATTTCAGTTTGTATTTCCTCAAGTAGAATATGAATGGTGTACCATAAATAAACAAATAAAAGAAAATGTGTGCTGCATATTATTTTCATACTGACATTTTGCTTTTTTATTATATATTGGAAAAGTCATGAAAATTAATAAAAACTTAAAAGGTCATTTAAAAGTCGTGGAAATGTTTTAATAGTCCACATACATTTTTCTAGTCATCTGTTAGAAAGAACATTAGATAGGACATCTAATAACATCTAGGACATTCGATATGTCCCAAAAGGACTTGTCTTCATTTTTTTTTTTTTTTTTTTTGACTCTGATAGATTGCATTCCCAAAAAGTAATTTCTAGCAGAACAATGCAAGCATAACTAAAAAAAAATTCATTGACCACAGAAATTTCCATAACTTCTCTGTGACCTTTAACATTTCATATATTTCCATTGCATTCCTGGTAGTGAAAAGTGAAAAAAAAGCTTTTCAGAAATGGTAAATCCTGATTGTAGGTCACAGTGTTTCATAGTCATCCAGGTATTCAAGCATTCAGAAAACACTATATAAAGCAAAAACATATCCATTCACTTTTTCCATACAGCCGTCTTTGTTTGACATACAAAGACTATGCACTGAAAGCAGTGATAGTGAAAGAGTTTGAGGCAAATGATTTATATTTTAGTGTGTGAATCTTCAGAAAGGCCCCACTTATTTGTTTATCCTTTCTTTGAAAGGAAATGATGAATGAACCATGCTGAGTTCCTCTGTCCCCTGATCCGTCTCTTTTTCCCCCTGTTTTCCAAGCGCTCCGCAATGTTTCTATTTGCCCCGCTCTCTAAAAGGTTAAGCAGGAAAGTCAAGCATTCTGGTTTGACAGCTCCGACACCATCAGCGGCTCAGAGGCCCCTTAACCTCGTTCAGAGCAGTTTAGCAGAGAGATGATCTCGAAGAAATCACCTTATTCTATATGATGCCCTCTGTTCCTAAACTCATCTCATATAAAGGTTGCATAGTGATTTCTTTCCATTTCGTGATTTCCTCTCGCCATATGTGCAGCGGTGGAAAAAAACGTCAATGACACAATGCCAGTAGATGAGAAATTTCGAATGGATTCGTTTTTTTAATATTTTGTGTTGTGCTTCTAATTGCTTTGTGCTGTTGTTGAGCAGCAGGTTGATTCTAAATGACACTTCACTGCTTCATTACACACAAAAAAGTTTTCTACTTCATCTTCAAGATGTTCTCAAGAAACAATCAGTTGAAAACAGGGTTAATTATTATTGTTTTGCAAATTTATTTTTATTTTTTTTTAAATTAGTAAGTTTTAATGGGGCATAAACAGTTCTTATTTCATTTGCACTTTTTTGAAAATGATTTATTTTGTTTTTATGTACTGTAGCATTAGTATAGCACCACAAACTGTTCCATCTGCCTATGACATACTAAATCTGTATATTCAAAAACTCTATTTTCACTAGTTTAGGGTAAAAGCTTAACATGTCAAATTCATAATGCTTCAGTAATTGCAAACACTGAAATGTGCTGTAAATGTATCATTCTGTAATCAAAGAGAGGTTTTGTGACAGTTTGGAAACAGGAATGTCTTTACGGTGTTTAAAGGCTGTGCTAAAATTTGCCAAGGGTGTTAAATTAAATTGCAGAAATGTAGTATATGGATTCAAATAGCCTAATGGGTCACGACCAACCCAGGCTCATTGGAAGTACGTGCCTCCACAGGCAATATCACTTCGCCACAGTTTCAAAGTAAAATGTCCAAGTGGCGCTAAAACACGTTTAATACGTAAACTGTGGCACGTTTGTATTAGGTGGTACAGGTACGTATTGCAGTGTTTGTATAACGCTGCTCGAGGTATGTTTTGTGGCCGTTCAGAATTGAAATATCCAGTGAATGTCGCTAAAGATTTAACGCTATATCATGTTGGAAATATCCCCTACACCAAACCCAAACCTAAACATACCCAATAGTGTTAACAAATGCCAAACTAATTAAAAAACGTATTCGCTTACGCAGCCATGCTATTTTTACTTCCTTCCGTTTGTCAGACCGCTTCACAGCTTTTATAGCATCCATTAAGTTAAATTTGTAATGCTTATTTATGTCTGTGTATAATGTTAATTTATAACTTGAATGTTAATTTCAAACTTCAAACATATTGGAATTAACTTTAAAATGATAACGTATTTGGTCTTAACTGTAAAGTGTCTTCATTAACCATAGTAACCTTGGAGCAAAAAGACAATAAATCACGTACTTTCACAAGCGTTTCTCCTGTTCCTCTCAGATTTCTGTTATGAATTTTCAGTACGGTTAAGCACCCAGATGCACCGTGTCGTTCTGGAGGATGGAGTGCAGATAAGCGGCCGGATGAAGCTCTGGTTTGTGTGGATGTTTCATCATACATTCAGAGGCTCGAATCATTTTCCTGCAGGTTTCGCAGAGCGCAGGATGAGGAATGACTACGTTTATTTGGGGCTTCATATGTCATATTTCCGAGGCTCGCCGCATGCTGTGATCATCAGTTTCAGAGCATTTGGAGGTTTATAAATGTGCATACTCGTATCTTAATTTACATAAACATCCCAGCGTCTGTCGAAAACTTTGTCATCGCGAGCGCGTGCACAGACCCACAGGCCGCTGCTGCTGCCCCGCGCGCGCGCGCAAGAGAGCGCCCGTGTCCGTAACCTTACGTGGGCAGCGGCGATAAAGTTCAAAACGCGAGCTAAGAAGTTGTGTGCAGTGTGTGGATTGGGGTAAATTGAAGCATTACGCTGCCATCACTTCTGGCCGTGTGCAGAATCAATAGATGCATCCTGAAAGTGGCTGCAGAAGTAATTTACTCAGTGCTGGTCACAACAGATAGGCAAATTCAGCTCCAGCACTCAGGGCTCCCACACACACAGCGCGGCCTACTGAAGAATGTGCTGATGAAGGCTTTTCCAAATAGCTGCACTTACCAAGTGTGTGACTAGACTTTCGATTAAGATGACAAAGCCGGAAGCAACAAGGACTGTAATTTAATCCAGTGCAAACATGAGGCTCTGTACCTCAAGTAAGATCATCCTTTGAAGTCCATTTAGTTTCAAGATGGATCCGTCGTGGTCGGGCCAACCTTTAAAAGCCAAGATGATGGATTAAAGCCACAGCAGAACTCATTTGTATAAAGATGTTTGGAGGGTTTATGAAATATCACTAAAGCTATCGCAGAGAGATTATATCAAGTTTGCATTTCCTTGACCCTGTATGCTGTGTATGACTCTAAAGTGGGCATTTTCTTCACTTCAGTAGCCTACGCATCATGAACTAACAGTAGCCGCATTTCCACTGACATTGAATTGAAAATACGATTAATGGAAAAACGTCAATTTCGCAAAAACTCCCATATATCGCAAAAAAGTTTTTACGCTCGCATGAGGTGGTTTTTCAGGCAATTCAAAAAATTTGTATTTCGCAAAATTGCAATGCAAACAGGTTTTTCGCATTTACAGGTCATATGGCATGTGTAAAAAGTCATATGATCATTCTTAAATGTATTGTAACCTCCAAGGTTATACTTAATATGTGTTCATTCTCGAGTGTAAGGGGCATGCCCTGCTGTTAATGCATAGACAGTTTAAACTGCGCACGTCTGCGAGCCGTTCTGCTCTTATGTGGACACTGAAGCTGATAGCGGTCACTCGGTTGTTGCTCGTGTTTATTCCAGCCTCGCCACACACGTTTTCTGTATCTGTCCGTGCTGCTTCTGTGAAGATACATACATACGCCTCATTTGTATAAATATATCCCAAATACATAAAATCTTGTCAAAATTCGTTGCTATGACATATCGCGAGAGGTAAAAGTTTATGCCACATAACGTTGGTTAATGGAAACACCATCACTTGTAAGATTTTTTTAACAATATATATCAAATATAGCCAAAGTTTTGCACAACTCTGTAATGGAAACGCGGCTACTGAACCACATTGTAGTTTTTTAGTTGAATTCTAAACACAGGCTACTTTCTACTCCTTAACTCAGAGCTTTTCAATTCCATTTGTGGATTCAGTAACAACACAGACAGTCTTCAGGATTACCAAATTATTACAAGCAAGGTTTTTGATTAGGGTTATTAACTAAAATCTACTGGTCCTGGCCCTCCAGGAATTGTATTTTTTAGCCCTGTAAATTAAAGAATCAGCTCATTAGAGTCATCCGCTTGGAAATGAGACAACCCTGGCTGCTCTGTATGGTTTAGATTCTAAAAGAACCGGCAAGTCATTAATTTGGAAATCAAACTTGTATTTTTATTCACTAAAAAGAACCAAGGCATGAGAGCCATTTCCTTGGGCACCAGACTTTCCTGGCTTTATGCTATCGATTAATCAAAAAGTAATTCATTAGAGTCTTACATTTATGAAACAACATGCCCTGGCCAAGATGTGTGTTTTTGACTCACCAAAATGACCAGGGCATGAGAGTTAATTGGCTGCCCTTTACAGTATGTTGTTGATTCACTAAAATGACTCATGAAACTCACCCAAGCCAACCGTTCGTGAATCTGACTACCTTGGCTGCACTGCAAGTTTTAATTCACTAAAAATAACCAGGTCATAAGAGTTATGGTTCTGTATGTTTTTGATTCTTTAAAAAAAATCTGCTCATGTGAATCATTTACTCATGATTTGGACTACACTATACAGTGAGGTCAAGTTCTCTGCAAGTTCTCTTACATAGAAATCATGGAGGGGTTTACAATTTTCAGCATAGGTGCATTTCCACTGTGAGAGACAGAATCTAAAAAGAAAACTCCGGAAATCACATTGTATGATTTTTTAACAATTTATTTGGCAATTACTGGGTCAAATAAGTATTTGATCTCTTCCTTATAAGCCAGATTTCTGACCCTCAAAGACCTGTTATTTTGCTTTTAAATAGCCCAACTACAATCTGCTCATGATTCTAAATTAGTAGCTCCTCTTTGAGGTTGTTAGCTGTCATAAAGACACTTCTGCACCCCACAATCAGCCAAAGTCTAAGTAGCAACATGGACAAAACCAAAGAGCTGTCAAAAGACACAAGAGACAAAATTGTAGACCTTCACAAAGCTGGAAAGGGCTACAAGGCAATTGTCAAGCAGTCAAAAAAGAACAACTGTTGGAACAATTGTCAGAAAATGGAAGAGGCTAATGATGACTGTCAATGTCCCTCGAACTGGGGCTACACAGGAGGAGCTGGTCAATGCCGTGAAGAGAGCTGGGACCATCGTTCCCTAGGCTACTATCAGTAATACACTAACACCCCTTGGCTTAAAATCTTGCATCGCACAAAAGGTTCCCCTGTTTAAGTCAGCCCATGTCCAGGCCCGTCTGAAGTTTGCCAGGGAACATCTGAATTCACCATGAGTTATCAGGGAAAAGTCCTGTGGTCAGATGAGACCAAAGTAGAACTTTTTGGTCTTAACTCCATTCACCATATTTGGAGGAAGAAGAATGATTAGTATCATCCCAATAATACCATAGCATCATGCTCTGGGGGTGTTTTTCTGCACAGGGGACAGGACGACTGCACTGTATTAAGGAGTGGATGAACAGGGCCATGTATTGTGACATATTGGGCAAAAACCTCCTTCCTTCAGTCAGAGCAATAAAAATGGGTCGTGGTTGGGTCTTCCAACATGATAATGACCCAAAGCACAAAGCCAGGCAAACCAAGGAGTGGCTCCGTAAGAAGCATATCAAGGTTCTGGAGTGGCCTAGCCAGTCTCCAGACCTAAATCCAATCGAAAATCTTTGGAGGGAGCTGAAACTCCATATTGCTCCGCGACAGCCCCCAAACCTGACAGATCTAGAGAAGATCTGTATGAACGAGTGTAATTGCTAACAAAGGCTTCTATACCAAATATTAAAATGTTTTGACTCAAGGGATCAAATACTTATTTTGGCAATTCAAAAATAAATTGTTAAAAAATCATACAATGTGATTTCAGGATTTTTCTTTTTAGATTCTGTCTCTCACAGTGGAAATGCACCTATGCTGAAAATTGTAGACCCCTCCATGATGTATGAGATCTTGCAAATGTCATGTTTCACGGGTTCACGGTCTCATTCATGTGTGTTGTGTGTATGTGGCTGAGTGCTGGATACGAGCTAACTAATGTAAGCTGTGGCTCGTTATCCAGCACCCTTTAATGAGTGCTAACCTGTCGTGTCTTCATCAGTTCCTCTGTCGACTTTGCTGGGCTTGGCTCGCGTGTGTTCTGTTCCTGGTTTCCTGTCTCCTCTGGCCGGTTTACGTTCCGCTCTCTCCGGTTGGATTCGCCAAGGATTCCCTGTCTCCGTCCAGGATTGTCCACTGTGGTCCCTGCGCTACCCACCAGCTGTTCCTGGTGGTTTCCACGCTACCTTCCCAATACATAGACTCTTGATTGGATTGACTTTTGTCTATAAAGACTGTTTTGCATCTGCAACTTAACCTTCCATTTCTTTGCCGTCACAGCAAAATCACAGGGTGATCAAATACTTATTGACCTCACTGTAGATGTCAAAGGCTATGCTTCAAGTTTGTTTAAGCGTATGGCTGCAGAGGATAACTTAGTACTATTTTAAGGGAATTGTTGCTAGCTACTTTGTTATTATTCCTCATTGCACAGTCTTTTTATTGATTTTTTTTTTTTTATTGAATTACTTTAGTCGTGACCCTGAAGATTCAGCAGTGAGCACAGCTCCTGCAAAGGTAGCGAGAAACATATTGTTCATCAGTAATTCATGTTCATGCACGATACATAAAAAAAAGATGTTCTGATGGTACTGAACTGATTGTTGATGGTAGATATAAAACACATATTATTAACATTATAAATGGCTAGTTATTTTTTTTTAACAAATAATAATTTATATAATCATTGCCCATCCTGTCACTCATGAGTAGAATAAAGCCGGCTGTTTTTGCTCCTTTAGCAAAGTGCATAAAATCTGTCTGTTCAAAACAGAAATTTGGTCACTTGTGTTTTTATTTCTGTGCCAATGCACTGAGCAAGCTAAATCAATCTGCACATAACTATATATATTCTGATTATTGTGTTATATCTCTTTTTAGTGTTTAAAAGAATAAGCAAAATCTGAAATAAAAATTTGAAATTCAACATAAGAAAAAATGCATTTTATCAATTTAAAATATGTTCATGCACGACTTAAGTAAAAGTTTAGTTAACTTTAGTTAAGTTCAATATCTAATTGCAGAGAGGAATAGTTAAAACATTCATAAACTATTCATTTTACATCATTCATATTTCAGTTGGTACATTTAAGGTGACCTGCTGTTGACACAATCCAACTTGACAGGAAGTCCCTCTTTTCATAAAAAGGTTAGAGGAACCAAAAAAAAAAAAAGCTTTAATGACCACACATCTTTCCCACACACTGTTTTATTCAACACTTATTTTGTAATCATGATTATTTGATCAGTGTAATTGCTCTGATGCACAGCTCGAGTTAAAGTTTCACTCGGAACGTTTTGCAGGCTCATCCGTCGAAGGGAGGCACTTCCTGAACCAATTAAGCGATGTAAACGTTTACGCCAGACATTCAGGGGGGCTGCGGGAGAGAGAAGCTTACTTAAAACAGTGAGCTTAAACATATGGCAGCCTTAAAATACCAGAACATCAGAACAAAAAAGAATTCAGTCATACTCCCACCAGAATGTGGAGTTTCTGCGCAATGATGTATACAACAACAACAACAACAACAACACATTGATAGAGGTATAAAAGAAGCTTCTAACAACAGAGCGTCTGAATTCACAGGACGTGTACGTACGTAAACGCATTTATTATTCATGAAGTGTGGAAATGATCGGCTCACATTTAATACGCACTGAGAAAATAAAGGATTGGGATTTACATTCTGGTCTCTGGCATGTAAACACTATGCTGTCCACGTTAGCAAAGCTCCTGAAAAACTCCCCACACATGCAGTTTGGCCGTGTGTGTTTTTACACATTCGCATTGCGTTGGAAAAAAAAACACAAAGCATGAAATCGTAAAGACGAGAGACCACATAAGCAGAAGAGAGATGTAATTAAAAAACAGTTTAGTGCACACGAGTGAAATCTATCTTACAGAGTCTTTAGAAAAGCACAGAATGATAATTTTGAGCGACGACCTCCGGAGGATAATTCATCCTCGTTTAGATCTCTTTATCAGCAGAGAAACATTGCAGTTGGCATTGAACAGACACCCTTGTGCTTTGGGCTACAGTAGAAGAACTGCTAAACGGCCCAAGTTTGGCTCCTCGTTAAAAAAAATGAACACAACCCTCGAGGTTCTCTCACGGTTCTTGCATGGAACAGATTAGATCTGCTCACCGTTACAGTCAATGGGTTCTGTGTGGATGGACTCCTGATTGTCATGTTATGAAATGATGTCCAAGGTTTGGTTTGGTTTCCCCCCGTTTTCAGTTTTCAAATTCGCAAGTCTTCCACAAAGAACATGAGGTCTAAAAAACACGTTTTTCAAAATATACAGAAAAATGAGATGTCAGTATCGTCTTTCCGAGCTTGCGATGCTTGGATCTGTTCTCGAATGATGCATGAAGCACAGGTGACTCACTTTTAGTGTTCATCCAAAAGCACGTACGACGTTCAGTTCTTTAGTTAAACGTGCGTTTGCATTCGTTTCTGTAGCGGTCGAGTCAGGTCCGAGTTCTGGGACGATGACTGTGAATAGTGGGATGAAGACGACACAGAGGCTTTGCTAGCTTTGTCGAACTGCACGTATCCATCCTGCTTGCTGTAGCTGCTGACGCTGCTGTCACACTGCGTGTCCTGGAATGAGCTGGAATCGCTGAGCGATCCCCTCTGAAACTCGCGTTCGCACAACTCGATGGAGCTGCTGCCCATTCCCAGAACGAAACGCTGGCTGTAGTCATATAGGCGGTTGGGACCGGCGCCCAGCGTGTTGTAAATGTTGGTGTAAGACATGCCGGTGGGGACGCGGTGTTTTCCGAGGGTCGCCGTGGCAGGATTTCGGACCTCTGTGTTCTGGTTGGCTGTTAGGGACATGGTCGGGGTCGGCTGTTCTTTAAAGGTGTTTACACTGTAGTAACCGTTGGTTGGATCCTAAAAAATAAATGCACCTCTTCAGTCTTCTTAGACAAGGCAAAAGGCAATGACACAACATTTGACCGGCACATACAGTATAATGAAAGCTTATTTTAACCAGGTCAGAGCCACTTCTTTCACAATTCAGATTTGTTTACCACAATTCTGAGAAAAAAAAAATCTGAAATGCGAGATATACATGTGCAATTTAGCAAAAAGTCTAGTTTATAAAGTTTATAAACTAGTTATAAACTAGTTTATAAAGTTTATAAACTAAAGTTTATAACTCACAATTATAACTTTTCTCAGAACTGCAAGAAAGAAGTCAGAATTTTGAGAGACTTTTTTTCTGCAAGGGAATAAAAAAATTAGTGAAAAGGTAATTGCGACTTTAATTTCACAATTCCTCTCACAATTGTTTTTTTTTATTTGAACTGTGAGATAAGAATCCATAATAGCTTTTTTTAATTCTGTAAGGGAAAATACAAAACATGCGCTTTGCGCTCAAATGCCATGCTAAATAAACCATTTAATGAATTCTCGCCTCAAAGTTCATTATCACATCAAATGAATCTTTTTTTCCTTTTTGTTTTTCTCATTGTTTGCTGGTTGTTTCCATGAAGCTTGTCATCATATTAATCCAAAGTCTGTTAGCACAATAATTCATTTTAACAAACAATTATTCATGTATTACAGGACTTTTACAGTATATAGCATGAATTAAAAGCAAAATGAGGGAAAGAGTAAAAGGAAACTGTAATTTTCCTCATGTATTTGTAAGCTGTAAAAAGCCAAGGTCAAGTTCAGCTCACACTAATTATAGGCAGCGTGACATGGAAATTAGGGAACAGACTGATAACTGTCCCACGCTAAGAAGATTACATGGTTTAGTGGTGTGAAACAGTCATCTCCAGCATAAACAGTCAAATCCTGTTATCAGCTAATTAAATGGGCCTTGACGATTCATGTCGGCATTAAATATGCGAAATAATCTCCATAAAATTCACTCACATTTTATTTTTGGCCAGTTTCTATATAGATAACATATATCTCTCGCTCTCTCTTTTTAATCCTAGCGGTCTTGTGGGAACGCTGAGGTGAAATAACTCAGGGATTCCTGGAAAAAAAAAATAGTATGGTGTGCACTTTCACTGCTGTCAGAGTCAAGGCCAAACATCTCTGAATTTCGAATGAGGGCCAATGGCTTAATCCCATTCGGTTGAATGGAATATTTGAAGACTGAGAGATGGTGATGGTTTTGCCATGGAGAGATTGTTATGGCAGGTGTGGTTGTTGGGAAAAACAAGATGACCGACTTGATTTTTTCCATTTTCTGAAGAATGTCTGACTGGTGTCAGCGTAAAACTCAAAGCAACTTGACAAAGCATGTTTCCAAGTCTATATGATATTCTAGCCTGTATACAGGACTTGTATATAGTTTTGTGTTCCCTCTAAAAATTGTTTGCTTTGCAGATGTTTTGTGTTTCCCTGATAAATTTTGTATTCTTTTCACAAAACTTCGCGTTACTTTTGCGAAACTTTTGGGCTCTCCTGAAAAACGCTACTTCATCTTTGCAAAAGTTTTATGTTCCCCTACGAAAATTAGTGCTGTCTTCGCAAAAGTGTTTTCCTGAGAAAGTTTGCATTCTCTTTGGAAAAGTTGTTTTTATTTCCCCAAGATACTGCCATCTTTTTGCAAAATTAAACGAGTTACACGGTATGTTTAAAATTGATGGTTAAGAATAGACATGTTCATAAATTTTGGTCGCAAAGTCCAAAATCCTAATTTTCTACCTTTTTTAAATGATGTAGGTTAGTTTTAGAAACCCTGGCTCAAGACAATCCAAATATAGTTTGGATATAATATTCTCAAGTATTCTCAAGATATTTATTTTATTGTAAGTAATACTTATCTAAAAGAAAGTAGATGTTGTTTTATCTTTGATAAATTAGTTTCTCTCTGTAAATGCAGTCACAAAGCAAAGTTCCATTTCTGTTTAGTTATGCTTGCCTTCGCAAATATGACTAATGATGGATGCTTTAGTCTTAAATGCGCAATTTGCAAAGATCCTAACAAGTCCTTGAAATATTGAGCTTTTGAAATGGCCTGAAAGGCTGAAAAGTTCCAGACAAAAGTTCCAGACTGAAGTCTAGCCAAACAGCATTCATTAAACGAATTAGCATGCACATTCTACCAAATGCAGCAGTACTTCTCAATTACCAGACGATATAATGAAAACTTGGGCTCTGGAGATCTGACATGCATTCAGTCAGTATGACAACACGTCCATTTGCGAACATTTCTATAATGGACTCTGCGAAGAAGAAGAACATGACAAGGAATTCTGAAAAAGTCAGAGAGCGAGAGTTCCCACAACTCTGCTTTATTAGATTCCGTGAGATTACGCGGCTGTTCTATTAAATCTGTTTTTTATGAGTATGATGGAGAAATGACTCTCTGGGGTTCTTTAATGGTGACAGATGCGAGTCCT